>VSMD01011517.1:0-13228 GCA_008750895.1 Mirza zaza | reverse complement strand
TCGCCTCACTTTGGATAACGGGCTTAAGCTTAATCCAGGATAGCATAAATGGTGCTAGCTCACTGTCATTTCTTAGGATTGAGTAATATTCCATTGTGAGCATATACCACATTTTAGTTATCCACTCATGAATTGATGGGCACTTGGGTTGTTTCCATGACTGTGCAATAGTGAATTGTGCTGCTATAAACATTCGGGTGCAGATGTCTTTATAATAGAATGTCTTATGCTCTTTTGGGTAGATGCCTAACAATGCTATTGCAGGGTCAAATGGTATTTCTATTTTTAGCTGTTTGAGGTATCTCCAAATTCTTTTCCACAGAGGCTGCACTAATTTGCAGTCCCACCAGCAGTGTAGGAGTGTTCCTGTCTCTCCGCATCCTTGCCAGCATTTGTTGTTTTGGATTCTCTTGATATAGGCCATTCTTACTGGGGTTAGGTGGTATCTCATTGTGGTTTTGATTTGCATTTCTCTAATAATTAGAGAAGTTGAGCATTTCTTTATATGTTTGCATACCATTATTCTGTCTTCTTTGGAGAAGTTTCTTTTCATTTCCGTCGCCCATTTCTTGATGGGATTGTTTGATTTTTTCTTGTTAATTTTTTTAAGTTCTAGATAGATTCTTATTATTAGGCCTTTATCAGAGGTGTAGAGAGCAAATATTTTCTCCCACTCTGTGGGTTGTCTATTTGCTCTACTGATGGTTTCCTTGGCTGTGCAGAAACTTTTTAATTTGATCAGATCCCATTTGGGAAACGCCAAGTTTTAACATTATGGTCTCCCATTAGGAAGTTTCTAGGGTGATGGTATAAGTGAAATTAAAATTTCTTTGGAAGTTAAATTTCAAAGGAAAGACCAAGGGAATTGATGTCAAAATTAATTATCTTGTGTATTCATTGTCCTCAATATTTACAGCTCAAAATTTCATCTCCCAAATTTCTTACTCCACTTAGTCTCAGCCAGAGGGAAGTTGCTCTAGTGATGACATAGGCAAGGTTCCTAAATTAGGTGCATGGCTTTAATTTCCTTGGCTGTAGTTCCTGTAGAACCTAAAAGTTTAAGTTAATCTAACATGTATGAGGAAGTTTAAAAAGCTATGGAAATAGGCCGGGCGAGTGGCTCACGCCTGTAATCCTAGCACACTGGGAGGCCGAGGTGGGAGGATTGCTTCAGGTTAGGAGTTTGAGACAAGCCTGAGCAAAAGTGATACCCTGTCTCTAGCAAAAATGGAAAAAATTAGCTGGGCATGATATCATATGCCTGTAGTCCCAGTTACTCAGGAGGCTGAGGCAGGAGGATCACTTCAGCTCAGGAGTTTGCAGTGAGCTATGACGATGCCACTGCATTCTACCAAGGCAACAGAGCGAGACTCTGTCTAAAAACAAAACAAAACTATGGAAATTGTATCAATACAGTATGACTGCATACACATTAAATTTTTGAAAATAATTCTCAGGTGCTGTTTTGTACACTTGAATGAAAAATACAGTAAAACAGAAAATCTTTGTTATTGAAATATATGTTATCTATCTGAGCTGAAAATTGAAAACTCATTTTTGCTTATAACCCAATCCTTGCTACATCCATGTATGCTTAGGTAAGGACTGCACCTATATAATTTAGTAGCAACTGCAGCACTCAACGTGCTAACAATCCACAAAGCTGGTGCCTTTGTCCCAAAATATTTACTCAACTTTGCACGAACCTTCTTTAATTTACAGTGACCTGAAAAGTGTCAGAATTCTATGTAACATATGCTTATTAAGCCTGAGCCTAAATCCATCCTCCATGTTTTGTTCCTACAATTTTATTTGCTATTTTTTAATATTCATGATTAATATATTAGATATTATGGTTGAATAGGACTAACAAATAATAATCCCTTTTTATTCCTTGAGGCCAGGTAGATGAGGTCAAAATATCAGTTTTACTACCAATAATGAATGACTGGAGAATATGGCTTTCATATGTAGGCACATGAGTTTGCAAATATTTTTACCTTAACATAAGAAGACTTACACACCCAAGCATAGGAATAGCTTGGCAAGGCCAGGCTTCTCCAAAATAGACTATCTCCAAAACTTTCTGATACCAACAAGCTGAGAATACATGTCCTCTACAGACAGGAGAAGCATAAAGGTAGAGGAGAGAAGAAGAAACTGAGCTCTGCATTTGAAGTTTTTTTCTCTAAAACACATTGAACAAATAAATCATTCTCTTTCCTTGGAGAATGGTGAATAGGATGCTGCATAAGGTTAGGCATGGTGCTTAAAGCATGGTCCATCATATATAGAACCACAAATCAATGGGGAAGAAGCCCCCAACCCAGCACATCCCAACATGTACCATGTGACAAGTGTTAATTTAGACTGCATCTATATAATTATATTATCCTCAAGATAGTCACAGTATAGAATAAAATATAAGCATATATAAATAATTAGAAGACAGTGAGGTATGTGTTATAATAGAGATGTATAAGAGACTGTGGTAATGAAATTGGGGATAGAAAATTATTTCTTCCCCTCAGTCAGGAAAGGGGGAGGATCCCAGGATAAGATTCATAGATTAGTGGCATTTAAACACTCAAATACCATAATGTGGCAGAAGGAAATATGTAATTTTGTAAACAAGGAAATAAATACCTGTCAGAGGTGCTTTCTATTATTTCTCACGTACTACAGAAGTTACCCAAGTTCCAAAATGCTCACTATCTTCAATAATATATGTGAAGTTTGGTGAATCAGGTGGAACAAAAGATTGAGAGTTGTTTTCCATGATCTTTAATAGTTCATGGAAATGTAAATTGTCTTCTGTGGTAATTGTAGGGTTGCAATAATGAAAAAAAATTACAACCCTGCCTTACTCCACACTAATTAGTATCATGCCTGAAACCTTCTCAGTCTTAGCATAATCATTACTAAAATAAAGTTAAGACTTTCAATAACTTAGTGTTCTTATAGAAATTAAAGGAGAATAGATAAAATGCTTGGAACACACTATAACACAATTTGATAATTAGTAGTTTTTTCATAAATAGTAGCTGTGCTTATATTTTTCTCATTGTTATTAAAAAACACTGAATATTTATCAATTTTCATTTGATAATTTTTGAGTAAATACTATGAATAAAATAATGTCCCAGTTTCTTTGAGGAAACCTCATAAAAATATGCACTAATATCATAATTCAAGTTGCTTTAGAATCACATGGGCATGATATAGTTAAAATCTCTTACTGCAAAACTTTTCAATAAATTTTCAGAAAAAAATTCTAACTTACAAAATCATGTCCTGCCAAGACCAAGAACATAAATGTTTTGTCCTAATGTCATGTGATAGTTTGGGACGTTTGATTTATTGTCAATTACCAGACTGATAGTATCATTTGTCAACTTCAAATAGGTAGTCCTGGGACCCAGGAACTCACAAATTGTTGAGTGATAAATATATAAATATCCAATATAAGAGGTAGATTTCAAAATGCTAAGAATAAGGAGGAGAACAATGGAGAAGGATATTAATTGGGAAGGGGATGGGTAGGAATATATATATTGCATATACAATATAATAATATGCAGCCTGAAGAAAAACTTAAATGATCAAACATGTCTATGATATATTAAATTAATAATTACAGTGGATATGTACAGAATAATATTCATATATATACAATATGCATAAATATGCATATTAAATATCCTCATTTTCCATTTCTCTTTTTATTTCAAAATATTAAGGGGGTGTAAATGTTTTGGTTATATGGATACCTTTTGTAATGTTTTAGTCAGAGCTTTTAGTGTGTCCATCACCTGAATGGTGTTCAATGTACTTGATAGGTAGGATTTTACTCCTCCCTTCTGCTTTCCCTCCCCTCTTCTTGATTTCCAATCATCTTTTTTTGCTTGTGTGTGATCATCAATTTGCTCTGAATTATTAGAGAGTAAATTCGGTGTTTGCTTTTCTATTCTTGAGATTATTAGGATAATGGTCCCCAAGTTGCTGCAAAAGACATTATTTCATTTCTTTTTATGGTTGTGTAGTACTCCATGGTATACATATAACACATTTTCTTAATCTACTCGTGAATCGATAGACATTCAGGCTGATTCCACACCTTTGAGATTGTGAATTTAGCTACAATAAACATTTGAATGCTGGTGTCTTTTTGATAAAATTATTTCTTTTCCTTTGAGTAGATACCCAGCAGTGGGATTGCTGGGTCAAATGGTAATATCACATTTATTTCTTTGAGGAATCTCTGTACTGTTTTCTACAGAGGTTGTATTATTTCATTTGCACCAACAGTTTATAAGCATTCCTTTCTCTCTCCATACATATCAGTATCTATTGTTTTTTGACTTTTTAATAATGGCCATTCTGACAAAAGTAGGGTGATACCTCATTGTGGTTTCAATTTGCATTTGCACTTATTACATGTTGAGCATCACTAATCATATGTTCATGTTTCTTGGTCATATGTCCATCTTCTTTTAAAAAACTTCTGTTAATGTCTTTTGACCCTTTTTTTATGCAGTTGTTTTATTGTACTTGCTGATTTGTTTGAGATTTTTTGTAGATTCTGGATAGTTCTTTATTGGATGTACAGTTTGTGAATATTTTCTCCCATTCTGTATGTTGTCTATTTCCTCTGTTGATTATTTCCTTTGCTGTGCAGAAACATTTTTATGATAAATTCTTCATAAATCATCTCTCTCTCTCTCTTTTTTTTAATTTGAGAAAGAGTCTCAATCTGTTGCCTTGGCTAGAGTGCAGTGGCGTCATCATGGCTCACAACAACCTCAAACTCCTGGGCTCAAGCAATCCTCCTGCTTCAACTTCCTGTGTAGCTGAGACCATAGGTGCATGCTTGCCTAAATTTTTCATGTTTTGCAGATATAGGGTCTAGCTGTGTTGCTCAGGCTCTTCTCAAATTTTTGGCATCCATCCTCTGCTTCCCAAAGTGCTAGAATTACAAGTGTAAACCTCCATGCTCAGCCTCTCCTTTTTTAATTTTTTTTTCATCTTCTCTCTTTGATTTTACTTTCATTTCATCAAGAAGATTTAGAAATGACAGTTTTGTATATAATAACAAAAATTCAAAATTATAAAGCCAAAATTGACAGAACCACAAGAACAAATGCAACCTTTATGGCAGATTGTAACACATATCTCAGTAACTATTATTCCTTGTGAAAATTAACTAAAAATATCACTACACAATATACCTTTAAGAATGGAAGCTAAATATTTATAATTAAACTAATTTGAGATTAAGGGAGGAACTATCAAAGAATGGATTTGGTAAACACATTTTAATATTGCTACATTAATCATTTTTTGTGTGCTACTTTCACCATTCCTAAGACTGTTTAAATAAGCTCATTTTAATGTACATATATTCTAGTTATTTATACTGTTGTATAATTTATCCATTTTGACTTGGTTGTATGTCAAATGACTTGAGAATATTTCAGAATATTTTTGTAATTAGCATTATCATTTTATAAACCATTACAATGTAGCCAGAGGAAACTTTAGGCGAATATAATCTAGATAGTAAAAAAAAGGAGTTTTTAAAAATGGAAGATAATATACATATGGACACATATTTTTAAATATTCAAGAGATTATATATAATATAAATCTTAATTGTGTCAACATAAATGTGAATAGAGAATTAGAAATTTTATTCCTGCCAAACTAAATTTATAGCAGCTTTTTAATTGGAAATAAAACAGATTTGGAAGAAAGAGAGGAGCATAAAATGTCCTTGATACTAATTAAGGATCATGCAAAATATAAAAAATCTCCAGCGTAAACCATACACTATAATTAGAACAACAAATTTTATTCTGTATGCCAGTTATTTAGCTAAGAATGAAATAATTCCCAGATTGACACTTCACATTTCTACCTCTTTTATATTCTACTTGTTAATATTTGTACTAACCTCTTTGATATTCTACTTATTGTTACTGCTGGATATTTCCCCTTAAATAATGTTGCTGTGGCTGTGAAGGTTATCTCTAATTCATCACTTTGTTGTATTATTGGTGAAAAAAACATCATACTTGTCAAACTTTTGTTAAATAACTTATAACCAATTTTTGACAAGGCAAGTGGATTCAAAGTATCCAAAAAAATTACAACAAAAAAAAATCTTTTGGAAAACTAGCCAGCAGCAATGTAACCCATGGGATGTCCTTGTTATAACATGATACAAGTCAGATAACAGTATTTCGGAATTTAATTAAAGCTGAAGTATTAAATAATGTAAAAATTTATTTAAAACTATTTTTATGGTGAAAAGAATAGGACGAAAAAAGACACTAGTCAGCATCCAATTTCCAATACACCATAATTAAGAGAAATTTAGAGCAACACTGATAGTAGGGGCAAGGTTTGATAATGTTTAATACAAATTGTATCTGTAGCTCAAGTTAGATTGCTAACCTTATTAGAGACTTTCGTTTCTCTGATTTCTAAAATCCTTTAGTTTTTCATAAAGCTGTGCTTCTATAGTACTACTTAATAATTGTATTAGATTTTAAAATTCAGTCTAGATATTATTCTAAATATAAATCAACATTTTCAATAGCTTATAAAAAGCCTGAACCATAACTTTCAGCATCTGAATTACAAGATAATTGTTAATGCATGAATTCTGATAAAATACAAAGATAAATTCAGGTAAGAAAGAAAATTATAAATTTTTTTTTACCTCAAATGGGATCTGATTTAAATTAAGGTATAATTATTTTTGCCTATTTATCCAATTATACATAATGATATTTTCCTTTTTGTATTTATTCATTTATTTCAGGGTATTATGAGGGTACAAACATTTTGGTTACATTTTATGTCTTTGCCTCTCCCTAGCTAGGGTTAGAGGCATACCCTTCCCCTCTACAATGCTCACTGTGCCCTTTAGTTGTGAGTTTACCCCTCCCCAACCACCTAATCCCTGGAGAATATTACTACCATGTGAGCACCACAGTGTTAATCAGTTAGTACCAATTTGATGGAGAGTACAAGCAGAGCCTATTCTTCTGATCTTGTGTTACCTCACACATTGTTCTTGTTGATTCTTTTAAGTTCTACATAGATTCTTGTTATCAGCCCTTTATCAAATGTGTAGAGAACAAATTTTTATCTTTGTTTTTAATTTGAAAATATCTACTAAACATATACACACTTTTTGAATATATCCTTTATACTAAGTGCGTGCTAGAATCTAAATTTTAATACCTAATAGGCATCAATATTTATTAGTGTAGTGCTATATTTGGTTAAAAGAGAATGAGACACAGTAATATAGACCATTTTATTTTCCAGTGTGATACAAGATATTTCAAAATATTATTGGCGTATTATGATTCCTTAATCATTACTTGTAATACAATCTTGCTTTAGATTCTCAGTTATCATACAGCTATATACATTATGGTTAGAGAAAATCAACTTCAAGTTGACTTTTAAAATTGTTAGAAGACTTAGGAGAAGGTTAAATTTATAATTTGTACCTTTTTGACTTTAAACATATCAGTTCCTTGATAATTTTGTTGAATTGAATAGCTCTTTTACTATCCTAAATAATAAGAAAATTCATAATACGGGGGGGATTTTGTTCATGTTTACAGGCAGGGGAGAAAATCAAATAGATGAAAAACAAGATTTTTTTACGGTAGTGAGACAATTCTGTGTGACACTGTAATTGCAGACACATGATGTTATACATTTGGTAAAACCCATTGAAATTTATAGTGCACAAAGTAAACCTTAAGGTATGTAAATTT
This sequence comes from Mirza zaza, assembly GCA_008750895.1. NCBI lineage: Eukaryota > Metazoa > Chordata > Mammalia > Primates > Cheirogaleidae > Mirza > Mirza zaza. Next base: position 5,429 of record VSMD01011517.1, on the reverse strand, counting down.
AAAAATATTTCAGTTTGTTAGACAATCCCAGGATAGAAATCAGGCTATTGCAAAAGAATCTAAATATATTAAAAATATATGAAACAATCTAGTTAAAGACAGCAAGGGAATAAAATACTGACCTAAATAAATTTTGTAATGAAATGGCAATAAAAGAAACAGAGCTCTACATAAGCACTGCACTTTAGCTGATAACTTTATTTTTTTCTCACCCATCGGAGTATAGGCTAACAGTTCTGAAATTGCTATACCTGTATAATGGAATTGCACTATTAACTAATTGGGTGGAAGATGTTGGTACCCAGTTTTTCCACAGTTGTTGTGGGGGTTACAGATAAGCAAAGGGAAGAAGCTAGAATGATCTGTGTGTCAAAGGATTAAAGTTGGATATATCAGCATAAACTCATGTTTAATTTAATATAGATACAGATGGTCACATATAGAAATATTTATATGTATATATGAAATGGTAAATTTACAATCATAAATTTCTTGGAAAATCAGTGCTTCTGTGGCTGGTGCAAGGAACATACAAGATGAGGTCCATCTTGTAGTGCCAGAAAATAAGAAGTGTTCATATAAATAAATAAACAATCAAATGAATAAAATAATGACTGAGGTATTTCAAAGAGGTACAGGAGCCAAAAGTGTTCCTAATTACCAAGGTTGGAACAATTTATAAAAAAAATAAATAGTATTATACCCCAATGTACAAAATAAATGTCCATGAGTCTGCTCAGACATAAATCAATAATTGAATAAATAAATAAATAGTGGAGAATAGATAAATCTTTGTAGAAGATTTACACATAATTTATTTTGATACTTTGCCCTTAGGAACTAGACCCTAACTCCCTACTTCTTAAATGTGGGATGTATGTAGTGATTTTCTTCACCAAAGTATAATATGGACACAGGAAATAAGAAGAGTACCTTTACAGAAGAGAAATCTGACAAACACTACCTCATGCCTGGTGATCGAGGTTAACATCACAACAATAAGCCATTTTGGTAGAACGTACACTTAACATGTGATGAAAACAGCACTGTACATCTGTGGTCTTTCTCTAAAAAGGTATAATCCTGGTCTAATCAGAGGGAAAACTTCACATAAATCCCAATTGAGAGACATTGTATAAAACATCTGAATATTTATACTCACAACGGTCAAAGTCATAAAAAAAAGAGGAGTCTGAAAAACTCTCACAAGGATAAGCAGTCTGAGAGATGACTACTAAATATAATGTAATTTGAAATAAACTTAGAACAGAAAAAAGAAGTTAGAAAAAAACTTAAGGAAGTTCAAATACATTATCGATTCATTCATTGTGACAAACGTACTATATTTTATGTAAGATATTAATAGGGGAACTGTGTGTATGGAATAGGAGAAATCATTGTCCTATATTTTCTAAGTTCTTTGCACTGTAATAATTCTGTAAATCTAAAATTTTTCTAAAATTAAAAGTTTATTTAAATAAAGAATATGTTTAAGTTTCCACAGTGTAACTGCTTTTAAACTCTCTGCATATTGTTGAGTGTATTATTGTGGATTAGTATTTTATTAATAGGTTATTATTTTCCTTAATGTCTCTTAATCATCATTGGTATGATGTTATTTATGGAAAACAAAATTACACAAGATGGGCATGGGACAAGAACTTCTTAACAATTGAATGTCTCTTTTTATAATCATGATTCCTCTAAAACTAAAAGCAAGGACCTGAATGTGAGTTCTGCATAGGAGTAAGCCAGGTATTCTGATTAACACACTTTTTTTGTTTATTATGATTAACACACTTAACACACTTATTGAATGTCTCTTTTTATAATCATGATTCCTCCAAAAATAAAAGCAAGGACCTGAATGTGAGTTCTGCATAGGAGTGAGCCAGGTATTCTGATTAACACACTTTTTTTAAAGGAATTGTACTTAGATAATAGGAAAATAAGTTCTCCCAAAGACTAACACATAAGTGGACAGTCTCTGTGATTTTATTTATGCACAGAAATGCACTTCTTATTCCACTTTAATTTTGAAAATCTGAACTTACCCCAGGCTTGGTTAACCATCCTTTCTCAAATCCTATATGATTCCTGCAACTTCTCCTCAATACCTCCCCTTCCTTCCTGTAGATTGCTTGCTTTAATTGGACATCTGAATTTGAAGGGTAGTATAGGCCCCATCCTGTGTATCAGTTAGTCCATTCATTTATTATGTCTCAAATGATGACGTTAAGGCTGGTTTTCTTCACTGGCTACTTAACACTAAGTTTCTTTGGGGCATTCCTGGCAAGAAGCTCTTTCACCTCTGTTCAGGACAATTCGGGTTATAGTTTCCTTTGTCATAATTTATCTTGCCATCAATTGTTATATCTTTGCTATTTCACAAAAGTTCTTTAAATTTTCTCATGTACCAGTGGCATACTTACCTATTTTATTTTTTGATTTTGCCATGTTATTAACTTTTCTTTTTCTTTACTTGTTTTTTTCCATTCACCTGGAGGATGGTCAGGTATACATGATGGTTTTGCTCAAGTTTTAATTAAGAAACCTCCATGAGAATCACTTGTGAAATTTCTTGAAATATCATTTCCCTCTATCATAATATGACCTCTAAATAAAATTTCAATATATGTGATTTAGAATGAATTCTGCCGGTCTGTTATATAATGCTGTTTCTAGAACAAATTAGTATAGCTTGCAACAAAGCAAAGCAAAAGAAAAACAAATACTTTTATCTCAACTTGAACATTATTGAAAATAGCAGAATAATGCCACCAAGAAATTTATATTAATTAAATGTAAATATATAAGTCCTGGCATTGTTTTATTTATTGAGACAGTTCACTTACTTTTCTCCACTTACATGCTCTCTAGCACAGCCTCAACATGCATAGAGCCTTTTCACAAAAATGAAAGTTTGTATTGGCTGGTGTGGGAATTAATAACTGATTCCAACCAACATATATAAATAATATTGATGATGAGATGCAGATTAAGAAACATGCCCCCTCCTATCTTTTGTTATATCATTTTGTTGTTGCTGTTTGTTATTTTGTTTTATTTTGTTTTTTTAAGAGTGGAATTTTTCTCAGCTTTATTAAAGAGGTATAACTGGCAAATAAAATCATATGTATTTAAGGTGAACAATATGATGAATTAATATACATTTACATTGTAAAATGATTAGCACAATCAATTTACTAATTTACTAGTATTAACACAAGATAATAAAAACCTGAAAATTTAGGATAACATCAATTTGTTATGATTGACATTGTTATTCTACTATAATACACTTATTTGTACAATAAAAATAACACTGATACAGACGATTTAGTTTGTTTTGAGTTTTATGTATCTCTACTGCTTAATCTTGTGTGATTTGATTTTCCTATTACTTTTCTCTACTTAAAGCATTTCAAAATCAAAATGTTTGCTTAGCAAAGCATGACATCTTTGACCTTACTAATTTAGAATATATTATTTACTTTAAAATATCCTCTCTATCCTTTTTTTCATCTCTATTGCCACATATATTTTACCATGTACACTTGTATGGTACTAACAAAAACAATATAACTGTAAATGAAAAACAACATAGCAACAAAAATTTGCTTTGTAGCATTTGATTCAAGTTGATCATCCAAACAACTCAGAAAAATGTTCATATGACTCTTTTGTATGATTATCAAAAGTAAAACTACATATTTTACATACACACACACATATGTGTGTGTATGTGTTTGTATATGTTTTTCTTCCAATAGATCCTGTAAAATTTGGAAAACTTTTCCCATCTTTTTTAAAGTCATTGGCAGATTGGAGAATGGGTGACCAAGAATATCTTCCCATGATCCTGTCCTGTGTAATGGGCAATATGTAACATTTTTCTATAAAGTATTCTTTATTAGCAGTTGAATCTATGGTTATAAAGTGAAAAGGATAATAAAATAACAATCTACAAAAATACTTTACCAATGACAAAGTAGTCACTATGCATAATTTTATATGTTGGTAATTTCTGAGATATGGTTCACATTAAAAGGAACTATCAGAGCTACTTCTTTTGCTTGAAGAATGTGTAGTTATTACATTGAAAATGTCAAAGATCATTCATTCTATCTTTAGCTGAATATTGTCAATTAAATGTACCTCACCAGCACAAAAGCTTGATTGGTTTGCGTTTCAGATGTGTTCTGGGACAGCATTAATTTTATGTCATCCAGAGCTATCTATAGTGATAGAATTAGGGGCAATTATATTTTCTTAATGAGATTCCTCCTAAGAGATTTAGGCAGAATACTTGTGATGAGAAACAAATGAGGAGGTTTAATATGAATTATATTTTTAAAAAATGGCCCGGAGGAAAATGTCATTTCTTTAAAAGTATAAAATTAAAATAAACAACAACAGCAAAATTTAGCTTGGAAGTATCTCTTCTCTGCAATTGATTCTTAAAGTATCTCTTCTCTGCAATTGATTCTGTGGTCTTTCTCTAAAAAGGTATAATCCTGGTCTAATCAGAGGGAAAACTTCACATAAATCCCAATTGAGAGACATTGTATAAAACATCTGAATATTTATACTCACAACGGTCAAAGTCATAAAAAAAAGAGGAGTCTGAAAAACTCTCACAAGGATAAGCAGTCTGAGAGATGACTAAGGTAATCTTAGTCATTGTATTAAAATTAAGGTAATTTTAATACAATGAATCAATAAAAATGAAGGGGCTGATTTTTTCTTTTATCAATTGGCCACTATACATGCATTGAGAGGACAGGTATTTCCATTTCACCTTACCCAAATTAATTGTGATTAAAAATTATTTGTATTCATTAGCATATTACATGTATTATTTAAAATAATTATTTATTACTTTATATTTTATTCTTAGGGATCTGGCATTGAATTCTTTGTATCATCGCAATAAAATGTATTGATAAAAACAAATCGCAGAATACTCAAAGTCCCAACTGAAGTCTTAGGCTTACATTATTGAGCAATTCTTATTTAGTTGTGGTCAAATAGACTAATGAGATTTTCAAATTAGCTTCTTAAAATAATGTAATTTAGTATATTAAATTTAAATATATACAATTTATTTAGAGATGGAACAATGATGGATGATAGGTAGATAGTTGGGTAGTCATATGATTCTATATATGACTATATCTACAAGTAGAAAAAAATAGACTTTAACAGTGATAGCAGAATAAAAGGTGCAATTGGTACTTGCAGCTACAGTAGAAAAAGAAAAAATTGCCCATCAGAATCTAAGCTCAAGTAAATGTAAAAACATCTGAGAATGCTTGGCAATTTGCAGATCATAATAATTCTGTGAGCCAACACTGGATCTTCAAAATATTGCAATCTGTCTTCCTTTCCATCTTTTTTCTTCCTTCAAAATGTTTATCAACAAGGCC
>VSMD01011515.1:0-12360 GCA_008750895.1 Mirza zaza | reverse complement strand
GAAAAATTTGGCTATTTGAATCATTGCTCATCATTAAATATGTGAAATCAGCATTTTAGGGTCCGTGAAAATTCTGCAATTCCATTGAAATTGGATTGCATCAATAGAATAATTGTGGAAAACTGATAATTCTTAGAAAGTTAAGTCTTCCTATTCATGAATATATATCTTTCCAATGATTTAGGGCTTTTTTAACCTCTTTTAGAAAAATCATATAAATGCCTAGTGATGAAACTTTAAAATTTTTATAAGATTTATTAAGTATATTGCTTAATAAGTAGAAAAAGGTTTAATGTATATCTTACATTTTTGATTGTTAATTGTGCATAATTATTATATTGACTTTCAAAACTTTCTTGTTTTTGTAAATAAATTTTCTGTGGATTCTTTGGTGTTCTATTGCCAATGACATAATCTACAGATAGTGTTAGTTCTATTTCCCTTTTTAGGATATTTAAACTTTTACTTTATTTTTCAAGTTACAATGTTCTGTTTGATTACAGTCAACATAGAGAGCTGATCATCATATTTCTTGCTTCTCCCTCATTTTCAAGGCAATATTTGATTTAGTTTGTATATTTCTAATGTCCTGGCATCCACTTAACTAATATTGTGTTCAATCTGCTGCTAAACAACATTGTTATTGAATTTTAAATGTGGATATTGTACTTTTGAGTTCTAGAATTGCCATCTGATCCTATTTTTATTCAAATTTTTGGTTGAAATTCTCCATTTTTTATCTTTTTTCTACATGATTTGTCTATATTTTCTTGACTATAATCATCATAAGTATTTCAATGTTCTTGTATGCTAATTTCAATATTTGAGTTACTTATGTATATGCTTTTATTGTCTATTTGTTCTCTTATATAATTATATTTTCATGACAAGTTTTTAATTGAATAATTCCCTTTGTATTTACAAAAATCTTGTGATTCTGATAGGGAAAGCCCCAGCCCGGGGGCCCTGAGGCAAAAACCACTACTGATTGGATTCCTGTGAATTTAAGGCTGATCCTGCTAATCCCATCGTTAATTGGATATTAGTTGTGTATAACCCCAAGAAGTGTATAAAACTGGAGAGAAATAAGGAAATGGTGCTCAGAATTTGGTGGTATGCCCCTCTGAGCCTGCCAGTGAAAATAAAAGTTGATTCTCTGACCCTCCGTGTGCGGCTGGTTCTTTCCCTGGTCAATCACTGGTCACTTGCTGCAACAATTCAAGATAATATTTTCCGCCAAAATGATATCTTTATTAAGCAGATAGAATGGAGCCAATCACAGAGCTGAATTCAACCTGGATTGCAGTTTTTAAAAGAATAAGTCTAACTCTTTGCCCTTATTTCTAATATATGACCCTCCATATATTTTTCATTTTGACTTTGGCATGTCACAACATTGAGAGAGTGAAAACATTTATAGTGATTTTTAGAAGATTTGACTTAGCCTGAGATGGCTTTAAAATATGGCAAATATCTTGAATTTGTGCATTTGAGATTCCTTAAGTCTCCAATTTGATATGTCAATCCTGAACTTTCAGCTGCTAAAATCTTTGCTGGTTCCTTTGTGCCCTAGGAGCGGTACCCAGCCAGGAGCCAAGCGTGCCGTAATAGACAAACTTCTCAAAAGGGGGGAAAATAAAGGGTTTCTAGATAGAGTTCTATATACTTTGCTCCTGGTTGCTTATGCAGTTTTAAAAATATGGTTTATGTTCTTTTAAAAACTATTATTTTTATTTATTTGCTTAATCTCTGCATTATTCATTTATTTTAAACATTATTGTTAGGTCCGGAGCCCGGAGAGAGATACACGCAAAACCTCATGTGTAGCAAAATGTTTATTTTGAGCATCTGGGTGTAGATGGGTGGAGGCTGAAAAAGGAGTCCATGAGAGAAAAGGGAAGAGCCTTGGGTTTTATAGAGGGTTTTTCTAGGAGGTAAATAAATTATTTTCAAACAATCAAGAAGGAAAAGGAAAGTAGTTCCCCTCTTGCATTCCATTCTTTTATCTCCCTAGGAAACAACTGGAGGGATAAGCATTTGTTCTTATCAGGAGAAATAGGGAAAGTAAGTTACCCTTTTTGCATTTCATGCCCTTATCTCCCTAGGGGTCTGGCAAAGGCTACTGCCTAATACACCCCTAGGAAAGGGAGAGGGGTAGGTTCTATAGGAGGTTTGTGGAAGGTGAATTCTTTAAACCTAACAACTATTATTTGTATATTATTTACACTTTATTTTGTTCATGGAATGATTGCTTGTCATTGAACTACTGGATTCCACTTTTAATATGAATATTTTAAAAAATCATAAATGGTTGTTGAATTTCATAAAATAACTTTTCTTTGACCATTAAGATTATCATAGTTTTTTTCTTAAATTACTAATGCAGTGTATACTATTTAAAATTTTTCTATTTAATTCTTATTCTATTTCTAGGAGAAACTCAAATATAGGCCCTGTGCAGTGGCTTATGACTTTAATCCTAGCATTCTGGGAGGCCAAGGCAGGAGGATCGCTCAAGGTCAGGAGTTCAAGACTAGCCTGAGCAATAATGAGACCACCGTCTCTACTAAAAATAGAAGGAATTTAGCTGGACAACTAAAAATATATATATATAAAAATTACCCAGGCATGGTAATGGTGCCTGTAGTCCCAGCTACTCTAGAGGCTGAGGGAGAAGGATCACTTGAGTCCAGGAGTTTGAGGTTGCTGTGAGCTAGGCTGACGCCACAGAACTCTAGCCTGGGCAACAGAGTGAGACTCCGTCTCAAAAAAAAAAAAAAAAAATAAAAAAAAAAAAAAAAAAACCTCAATTATAACAGCATGCGTTGTCCCTAGAATGTATAAACTGCTATAGTGCTCTAGGCTTAAGAATGGGATACTTATCCCTCACTTTGCCTGCCATTCCAGACCAGTCTCCTGGTCAACAGAGAAGGAGACTGGTCTGGAATGGCAGGCAAAGTGAGAATTTATGGTCTAAAACCCTAAAATTCTACATTTAAAAGAGCAAAGAGATGTGAGTCTTGGAATAAACAAGTTAGTAAATTTGGTGGCAACCTAGAGACTTCGGAGGTATTTTATTTTGTTACAAACTGCAGGGAGTTTGGAATCAGAAATATTATAATTTATAAATCCTACCTCCTAATCTTTCCAGTGATGTAAATGAGATACCTACATATTCTGAGCTCCAGAATATTCATTTCTTAAAGTGAGACTAATAGTATATATTGGAGAGGATTGCATTTAGCTTAACTGAGAAAATTTATTTAAGTTAGTAATATATTTTTCCCTCTCTTGTCTTCTCAAATTAGTAGTAATATTAAAAATTTATGTTGAAAAATGCAAACTCTTTCTAAAACATTTCATAAAAGTATAATTTTCATGCCGTTGAAAGTGAGAGAAAAGGTTGTTTTTAATTGGTTCTAAATAACATGTAATAGCCTGAGGGAGGATGTTTAAAATTATATTGCAACGGATTTAGGATATATATTTTCTATGACACCAAAGCAAAGAATTTATAAAATATAATCTTTTACTTATCAAAATTATTTTTTAATTGAAATGACTTATAGATTTATTAAACTATAAAATGAATAAATATTTTTATTTTATTCTTTAGTTATATAAGATATGAAATCAGAGATTTTTTTGTTTCTAACTGATAAATTAAAAGTTTACTAGAATTTAAAAATAGCATAGTAAATCAGCATTTCAAAAATGACAAAAACTGTTACTTGATTACACAAATAAATTAATAATTAGCATTTATGTGCCAATATTTACTAATTAATTATCAACTTTTATGTTACAGTGAAGTGACAAAAAAAACTTTCAGTACTAGCATCAAATCCTTAAGTAGTCTTTAAGAAAAGATGTTGGTAAATTGTATTACAACTAAACAAAACAAGTTACAAAGTTATATACTTTAAGAATTCATGTGATTAGGCCTACCTCTGTAATCCAGGAAAATAGCCTTATCTTAATGTCAACTGATTAGTAAACTTAATTATATCTTCAAAGTCCCTTTTGCCTGTAACATAACATATTTATAGGCATTATACCAGGTATTAAAGGCCATGAAGCCAAAATTCTGCCTATTCCAGGTGAGATGACTTAAGGGTTAATAATATAAGTATTATTGAGATATTATATGTTATATGTCTGAGTGAATTTTTTTCCTTAACATTATAGTTAATTAGTAACAACTTAGGATATTAATCTTAGGAAAAGTTTTAAACTGATTTAAAAAAATAAACATGAAAAATAGTTTCTACATATCACCAGCTGTAGCCAATTAACATATATAATTTATAATTAATAGACTAGTTCAGATAGTTAGATTGCTGAGACTTCAGCAACATTTGATGGGAGAAGTTTGTGGTAATTATTTGTGAATACACAGTAACTAGACCTTTTAACAAACCAAACTTGGGCCTACTCACTGGGCACAGCAAAGTCAAACACTGAACACTGAGATCTGCAGTGAGACAAAAAACCACATTTAAGACCTGAATTCTCCAATGGCTTATAAGTGTTTAAAATCAGGGGTACATGTTAGAACAGCAGAAGTTATACACAAAATCATAAATCAATACATGGAGGTTATATACTGATTTGGATCAAAATGGTGGGATATTTTTAAGTGGGTGCTTACAGGTCATAGGTAACTTTAGAGATTAATTTATAATTGGGTAAGGAAACAAGGTGCTGTCTAAAAATGTGACATCAGCAGAAAGGAAAGTTAAGGTATGATCTGTGAGCATGACTCTCTCTAGGACCTTCAGGAAAAAATTTGGCTGTAAAAGAGTGCAGAGAACTCTTTAGCCCATGGGTCAGACCACACGGGTAAGATAACATCTGGAAAGTGACCTAGAACCCACATGCGTAGTTAAGGCCCAGGTAATGTGACTCCCAAATGTCTAATCAAAGTGGTTCCATGGTGACCTCTGAAGCTTTTTCCTAATATCTGGTGCTGATTGGGCCAAGAATTTGTCTTTTTATATCACCTGTGCCTCCCAGAACCAATCCAGGAAGGCAATGGGGTTTTTCTCAGGTCCCTGGGCTATGGCAGCAACTTTGGAATAATTGACTGCTTTTTGCCTGGCAGCCCAGAGACCAGTCTGGGTGCATACTAAAAAATGTTCTTTCTCCCACTTCCCTTCTGAGGTTCTATTATTCCATCCTGGGTCAGTCACGGGCACTGCTTTTTCACCCACTGGTTATCTAGGATCTGCAAGGTATAAATCCAGTGGCAAACTTTTGTGTCTTTGTTAACACTCTGGATTTCTCAAAATTATTTAAAGCCTGACTTAGAAAAATATAGACATCTTTCCAAGTCAAGTCATAGGCTAGATACAAATGCTGGAATGTCTCTACATACTTATTAGGGTGATAGGTGTCGTTTCCCAGATCCTGTTTTATTTATTTTAACTCTACTAAACATAAAGGGCTTATGGACCAGGGTTGGTCCCTGCTGTTTCCACCAAGGGCAGGAGTGGAGTCCTACTTCCCCCTGGTGGAGGTAGAGATGGCACCATCTTCCCTTTGTAGGGCCCCCTTCAGGCCTCCCTAAGTATGGAGGCAGCTCAGAACAGGTGGAAACCTGAGGAGGATTTCTTAACACCATAGTCTTATGTGGCTCTGTATAAACCTTGCACCAGTGAGGATTTTCCCACAAATGAAGGGTAACTTATACATACAGTATTTTGGCCTATTCTCCTTCCCTCTTGCAAAAGAGGTCTAATTGTAAGATGGGGTGATTTAGAGTCCCATGTAGTAGCCACTGTTCTCTGCTGTCCAGCTTATACTGTGTGGACTGGTAGTTGTGCAGAATAAGATCTAACGTTGGATCAAACTTGTCCCAGTTTGGAGGAAAAAAAGTGGGGGAAGGGAGCCACTGGGTTACATCAGAGCTGGGTCTCCCTAGGTCATGACCAGGACCACATGACCAAAGAACTCAAACCATGTGGCCGAGGGGGAAAGTGAGAAACCAGGGTGGCCAAGGGGGAAAGGGAGAAACTAGGGTCTGTTAAACCTAGGAGCCTCATTGTGCCCCATGTTCGGGAGACATAGTGGGGATAGACGTATAAGAGATGAATCAAGGTAACCCAGATTTCTTCAGGTACAGGCCTATCCATGGGCTGTATAAACCCTCAGTTCCTAAAAGGACCCTGACAAAGTAGGCACCAACTGTGTCCTGCTTTATTACTGGGTATGCAAGTTCTTACGAGCAAGTGAACCAGGCAGTGCTGATATAACCAGGGGTGGAAACATTGTGAGCCTTAACATGGAGAGGGAACTTTAGATTCCCATAAGATCAGAAAGAAAAATATGGAAAGCTCATAAATGCAAAAGTTACAGCACACACAGACATGCCCATGGGCTGCATAAACCCTTAGGTCCTAAATGGCACTAAGTTCCATCTTGCTTATTGCCACCAGGAGCACAAGTTCACCCTGAATGAGTAAGAGGGGCCTTGATGGCTTAGTACAGACAAAATCAGGAAAGGAAGAACCATTTTAGCCTTAACACAGGAAAGGCTTGCACACATCTCATCAGATCAAAAAGAAAAGTACATTATCAAAACCAATGCAAAGCCCAGAAACCCAAAATTTACAGTGTAAAGCCCTCTTCCCCTAAAGAGGAACAAAATGAAAGACTTCTTCCCTACCATGAGGAACGTATTCCCAAACTCTTTGTCACACAACTGAGTTTAGCCAAGAGCTCAGCCAAAGACCTCCACAAGAAGAACTATGAAACACTGAGGAAGGAAATTGCAGAGGATATAAATAAATGGAAAAATATTTCATGCTCATGGATCAGCAGAATCAACATTGCTAAAGTGTCTATACTCCCCAAAGTGATTCACAGATTTAATGCAATCCACATTAAAATACCAACATAATTTTTTTTCAGATCTAGAAAAAATAATTCTACACTTTGTATGAAACTAGAAAATATCTCATGTAGCCAAAGGAATCTTAAGCAAAAAAGAACAAATTGAGAGGCATCAATTTACCAGACTTCAAGCTATACTACAAGGTTATAGTAACCAAAACAGCATGGTATTGGCACATGAACAGAGACATAGACCAATGGATCAAAACAGAGAGAAACTGGATATAAAACCATCCTTATATTGCCATCTGATCTTTGACAAAGCAGACAAAAACTTACACTGGGTAATAGCAGTTATGTTTTAACTTTTTGCAAACTTGTTTCTAGAATATTTTATGCATAAGCTATGAATTCAGTTGGCAGGGGTATTAAAGTAGAAAATATATCATCAGTAGTTTCACTTAACCACATACTATAGATAGTATGCTCTCTTCTACTTTTGAGCTTCTGTGATTTTATGATATGAAATTGTGTATGCATATTTTAACAGAATCATTAATAGGGGTCAATTTCTATAATGCCTTTTATGTAATATTGAAAACTACAACATGGTAGTCTGAATAATGTTCCCTCTCCAATTATGTCCATGCTGTAAGCCCCAGAACCTATAAATATGTTACCTTATATAGTAAACAGGACATTTCAGATGTGATTAAGTTAAGGATGTGGACATGGGGAGAGTGTCCAGGATAATCTAGGTGGGACCAATATACATACCATAAAGTTTCTTCTATAGGGAAGCAGGCATATCAGTTAGGAGGTGGGAGTGAAGTAAAGAAGGTGCCATATTTTAAGAAATGCAGATGAACTCTAGACGCTGCAAAGAGCAAGGAAATAGATTCTCTCCTGAAGCCTCTAGAAGGAATGCAGCCCTGCTATCTCCACAGACTCATAACCTCCAGAGCTGTGAAAGAAGAAATATGTGTTGCTTTAAGCCACTAAATCTTTGGTATGCTTTTGCAGCAGCAATAGGAAACTAATACACAAATCAGGCAGGAGACAACTTTCTTTGACAATGTTGTGAGGTAATGCATATGATTTCCACTACTTACAGACCTGATTATAGAGAAAGGGGTTGGTGTAACTATAAAATGATATTTGAAATATGAAATACAATTGATTGGCATTACAAATTGAAGGTGATTGAACTCTTGTTGCTGCTACTACTTCTCTTTCCACTATTATAGGAATTACTACTCTATCAGTAGTTCAAAAATCTACTCTGGAGGATTACAAAACGTAGTCTAGAATTGAGAGAGAGACAGAGCAATACATTGCCATTCTCAATTAGTAAGTTGTTTCAATGAATAATTGCGGTAGTTGATGTCTACCTCCTCCATCTTCAGCATTTTACACAACCTCCTCACTCTATTAGAAACAGAAGGCCAAGACCTAATGGAGGCCTAAGAGTAAATGATGCATTCTCACTTCTCATTTAAGTCAAGTAATTGGTTACCACTGCTTAATTTGCAGAACTCTGATTGAAATCTTACAATTTGGAACGTTAAATGAGCTTGAACAGCAGATGGCTAACTTTATTGTTTTTTTTTTTTTTTTTTGAGAGTCAAGTAATTTTAATTATATAAACTTATGAAAAGGTAAATATCAAATTCAAGTGTAATAGAAAATAAAACACGTATAAGCAGATAATTTTCAGATCAAGAGCACCTGCAAAATATTTATGGTACCTTGAAATATTATTCACTAAATGATTGGAAGACTCAATTCATATTATATTTAGTAGAAATGTTTCCTAAATATTATTCATTTCTTTCATTAACTTATCTACTCAAGAAACACAGGAGTCTATTATTTTCCAGGCATTGTGTTAATCACTAAAGGTGTAAAGATGAACAGCATATAGCCTTTCTTTGCTCTCAAGAATCTTACATCTAAGTGGGGAAGATAGACGATGTGCAATGCAATTGGTCCAGTTACAGAACTGTGCACAAGTTGTTGTTACAGCCGATGGTTGCCAAAAGGGAGAAAGTGGATCCCAGGTAAAGACTGTGGACATATCTGAACTTACAGTAACATTTTCTAAAAATATCACATGGGAATATCAATATTATCTTTACTCCATAAATAATAGTAGTGATTACTTTTACCATATGACAAGATGTGAATATAAAATTATAATTTAACTGTATACTAAACCATCAATTTTTGATGAAATATGCACAAAGCTTAATCAATGTAATATTTGAGATTGAAAAGTCTTTGATAGCACGTAATATCCAATCATGCCATTTGTACCTATTGAACAAAATGCATAATTCTTATTTATCTAGATGCAGTTTGTTAATTATAACATCGAATTTTTGTGAATATATCCCTGACTTTTTCTCATTTATCTGATTCTTTTAAATTTCACTTATCCTCTTGATGCTGTTTTAAAAGTTTGTGTTGAGAATCCTAGAATACAATTCTCTCCTCTAAAATATAGAGAAGAAAATAAAAGACTTCATCTACTGTTAGCAGGAGGATCAGTTTGAAAGAGAGACCACCTTTTCTTTTGTTAATCATAAATTTTTTAGGAAAAAGGCACTCAATCTGGTCATGAGAAAGATGTCTGTAAGAAACAGGAATGTGGGGTGAGATGGGGGCCAGACCAGATTAGTTCCCTGTTCCCAGTTTACAGAATCAGATGGTCTAAAAGTAATTCCACCTGGGGAACTACTAGCTTCATAGTTGAACTCGTCAAGCAAAACTGACAGTTGAAGTCAATTAAGGAGAGTACAAGATAATCAGGTATTATAAACCTGTAACTTTTTATAGGCTTGCAACTTTCTGTTATGTAAGAGTTTTTTAAGATCTTAACTGTATATATTCTCATCCAGAAAAGCTAAAGCCAAACACTATGACTCCAGTGCTTGGAGATAGAGAAAGGTTTATTTAATTTGGCCAAAGCAAGAAGACAGGAGAATAAATCACTCAGATCTGTCTTGTCATAGACATGAAGTCTGGAGATTTAATGCAGTCGATAAAGGATGAGGTCCCAGGGAACTAAAGGCAAAGTCTGTGTTTCTTCACTTTCAGATGACATCTTGACCAACCAGACTTCTGAGAATCAGTACCTAATTTCCTCAAAGGCGTTCATTTCTTCTGCAAAGCAGACTTATAAAATTTTCTTCTGACCCTGTTTGACAAAGAAACAATGCTTTTGAAGTTAATATTAACAATCATTGTGAGAACAAAGGGTATTGGGTAGGAAGTAAGCAGTTGATGTGTGTAAACAACCAAGGGCCTAGTCTAATTTTACATGATATCAGTCATAAAAAATGCAGGGTACTAAAATCTCAAGGGGCCAAGCTACATATTTAGCTAGGAAAAAATGTTACTATTTAACCAAAATTATCAAAAATTAATGCTATATTATGCATAACACTACTAATTAAAAATATTTAAACGCTTTATGTTTTGAATAGAAATTCTTTAAGACAAATGCCAGCATTCTAATAAACTAAGTTTCATTTTGTTAAAAATAAACAACATCTAAGGTAACATCAATGGGAACAGAAATTTCATTAACATTTTTTTTGATGCATGTTTAAATATCTTCAATTCCTGATATCCTAATTTTGGAAGAATACTAGATTACGGACTAATGGAATATTTTTCTTGCCCTCATTATTTTCCCCAGTTTTTTTCAGGATCTTTAGAGATCATATCTCTGGAACACAAGTTAGAGTTAGTTTAGAGGTTGTTAGCCACTGGTGCATGCACCCTGAATCTGTGAGCCTCATTTAAGTTTCAAAAAGTTTGTCAATTAGTTGCCTTTGAGAAGTTAGGGACACTAGCCTTAGGGAAACCTAACTCAAGGAGTCATCTCTCGGTTGTAAGAAAAGCACCCCAAAAGGGACTATAGATTTAAAAATACAGAACCAATTTTCTTCTAGCAGTAACCTTGAGGTTAGAGCCATTAAGCAAATAAAACCATTAAGCAAACAAAGTTCAGATGCTGATCTTCAGGTATGGTGAACATTCTTTCTTGATCAACTAAGGAAACCAAGGGATTACTTGATATCACAATGAATTTCATTTCTTTCCATTTAAAATTATTTTTGGCATATGGATATTACATGTGAAGAATCATCTTATTCTCATTTATCCTTTTGTCTCTCTCCTTCTTCAGAATTTCAATATTCTCATTGCACTGTGCCTAAGCCATTTCTATTTACATAAAAAACAATGTGAATCATGACACCAGGGAGCTGTGCATTCTACAGACTGTTTCCTAGTTTAAACCTTGCCCTGTAGAAAGGAGAAAGAATCTTAGGTACCTTGTACAAATGGAAGAAAGAAAGAAATTGGATAGCGTTTTTACTACATGCTATGTGAAAAATACCACACTTGACATTTTCACATATTTATTGCATGAAAAATTTAATTTTCTCAACAGCTTTAAGAGATAAATATTATCATTTTACAGAAAGAGAGACACTAAATCTCAGAAAGTTTAATTAATGCTTAAGGTTACACATTTAATAAGTGAGAACAACAGGATCTGTGTACAATAAATTCCAAACACTGCATTTCCTACCACATGAGCTGACCAATACATTTCTACAAAATTTTATTGACCATGGAGCCACTGAATCATAGTTTCCTCAAAAAACATAAGGTGATTTTTACCTGACATATGCTTTGGGATTTTGCACAATCTCTATGTATTTTCTCTACTGCTAAGCATAGTCCTCCAGAGAAGAAAAACTAAAGATATCTATTCATCAATTATTTACAATGTATACAGTTGCTATTTTATAATAGACTATAAATGAAGATTAATGAATTGGTTAAGTTTTGTATTAGCAAATAGATGTTTTTTAAGCATTACTAAACTTGATTTTCAGCTCTTTACAACAAAGAATATTTTACTTTCCTAATTGAATAACCATTCCTGATGAAAACTAATTTAATAAGTTATACTAAGTGCTTGAAATATTGTCTCAAATGTAATTTATTATTTTCTATGTAGGGCAATTAATTATCTGAGGTTTTTCAGTATGTTATTAAATATAAAACCTATTTTTAATAAACATCAACTTACCCTCTGAATTTTTAAAAAAGTAATCTTAAGTAGACTACTGCTACCAAGCAGATTACAATTTCCTAAAATATTGCCATCCAAGAATTTCATACCTGGCCGGGCGCGGTGGCTCAAGCCTGTAATCCTAGCTCTTTGGGAGGCCGAGGTGGGCGGATCGTTTGAGCTCAGGAGTTCGAGACCAGCCTGAGCAAGAGCGAGACCCCATCTCTACTATAAACAGAAAGAAATTAATTGGCCAACTAAAATATATATAGAAAAAATTAGCTGGGCATGGTGGCACATGCCTGTAGTCCCAGCTACTTGGGAGGCTGAGGCAGTAGGATTGTTTGAGCCCAGGAGTTTGAGGTTGCTGTGAGCTAGGCTGACGCTATGGCATTCACTCTAGCCTGGGCAATAAAGTGAGACTCTGTCTCAAA
>VSMD01011512.1:0-24251 GCA_008750895.1 Mirza zaza | reverse complement strand
CAGCTCCACCTCAGATCGTCAGGCATTCGATTCTAACAAGCAGCCTACAGCCTAGATCCCTGCACGCGCAGTTTACACAGTGTGCTTTGTGCTCCTACCGCAGTCGAATGCAACCGCCCATCCGACAGGAGGCGTAGCTTATGCAGCCACGCAAGCAACGGGGGGTGGCTGTAAATAGAGGCGAGGCTTTGCTGTGCCCCGGTTCCTAACAGGCCACCCTCCAGGACAGAGCCACAGTCGTAGGGTGCGGCGTCCGGTCTGGTCCGGGCCCCGCGTTCCCTCCGCAGAAACTCTCCCGGCTGGGGCTGGTGACCCTCCGGCCCTGGTGGGGCAGAGGCACTGGGGCGGTCCCCGGAGGAGGCTGGCAGGATCGGGGCGGCTTCCTCGCTCGGCCTGGAGCAGACTCTGCCCCCGACCCGGGGAGCCGGAGGCGGACACAGCCCGGGGCCCCACGCCCGGCCTGGACCCGGCGCCCTGGAGCCTGCAGAGCCGCGCGGGCGGGAAGGGCCCCGGCAGGTCAGGCGCCACAGCCCCCAGCGGTCCCCACACAGCGGCCCGTCTCGGCCAAACGCCTGCCTCAGCAGCAGAAGGTGCCCTTTGCCCTTTGGCGCCCTTTCCCGGCGCCCTCTGCTGGGCTCCCGCGCCCGCCCCGGCGCCCTTTCTCTGTCACGAGAACAACGGACGCAGCCCGTGACCAGCGCGCGCCCGGGCTGCGGAGGAGGCGGGCACGACGAGGGTGTCGCCGTTTACTCGCCTCTTCTTGGCACCTAAGGCGCCCAGCTTGCCCCATGGGCGATCCTCTTAGCGAGCCGGGTCTCGGCGTCGCAGGCCTCTCTCCCTCCTGTCTGCCTGCGACAAGGCCCCACCGTGCGGCGACAACCCCGCGGATCGGGCGCCCGCCTCCTGCCCTGTCCCAGGCTGTCCACCCCATCGGGATCGCCTGCCTTGAGCAGAGCCTTTACCTCGCCCGCTAGAGGCAGGATCCCACCCCCAGCAGGAGGTGAACTCCCCTCGGGGATCCTCCCCACCATATCCTGCGGGTGCCCCAAACAGGCCTGTGCCACCTGCTGGCGACTCCCAATGATCAGACAGTCCAGGTCCATGAACGTCCCTCCTGTCCGAGGCAAGATCATTCTCCTGTGTTCACCACCTAAGCAGGTGGTCAGGGCTACCAAGCGGACACCGCCCAGTCACCTCCTCTCCCTTGCCAGGAGGGGAATGAGGTGAGGGCCCAGGAAGGAGCAGGAGGAGGAGGAGGAGGGGAAGGAGCAGGAGGACTCCTGGAGACCCTAGGGCAGGAAGACAGGAGAAGGGCATTCCTAGCCACGGGGAAGCATCAATCACCAGGCAGGGCCCCGGAGACCCAGGGAGACCTCACTTCCTAGGAGCGCAGTCCCGGGCCTTCCCTGGAGGGACATCTCCACCCCACCACCCAGAGAACACCTGGAGTGAGGAGGCGCAGGTGTCTCCCATGACCTCCTGCTCTGAAGGCCATGCAGTCACTGGCTCTCACAGCCCTGCGGAAGGTGTCCTGCCTCCTGGGACGCCTGACCCAGGCGCGGCAGCGCTCCCTGCCCCGGCCCCAGGCTGCTCCCGGCTACTGGAGAAGCTGCCACAGGACTGCCGCGGGGACGCCACGGCCCGCTCTCCAGGCCCGCTCCCCGCGCCCATGTCATGGAAGGAGACGCAGGGCAAAGAGACTGCACATAGGACACGCAGGAGCTCTCCTCCACCCAGAGCTACCAGGGATAGGCCCTGCAAAAGAAAAATGTCCCTGCCACTGCTGCTGCTGCCACTGCTGCTGCTGCCACTGCCACTGCCACTGTTGTGGGACAGAGGTGAGCCGCCCCCACCTGCGAAGCTTCCCTGTGTAGCTGCTGAGGAAGATGGAGGCACCTTGGAGGACTGCACTGCACGTCAAAGGAAGACCAGGATCTTGCAGGAGAAAACAGAGGCTCTGGGGGAGAAGACAGAGGCGTTGGGAAGCCGCAGCGCCACCCAGCCCACCCCTCCCCCCACCCGCTGCTGGGATGGCATACGCCCAGTCCCCGGCCTGGTCCTACACCTTCCAGGGCCCAGTTCCTCCCCCCACCCCTGACTTGGCAGACCTGGCTGCTGGACCTCTGATCCTGCGTGTCCCTCCACCTTCCTCCACGACATTCACAGTCCCTAGCTCTCCTCTGCCTGCCCTGCCACCTTCTTCCTCCCTTTAGGGCCAGTTCCGCTGTGGGGGGTCCGCCTAAGGAGAACGGGGCCCTGCTCATCCAGTCCCTGCCTCAGTGCCTCCCACTTCTGACCTGCCCAAACCTCCTGGCCCCCTGCCCTTCTCATTGATGTCAGCCTTTTGCAGAACTCAGCCCCCCATACCCATGTGTGTGGATTCCCCTCCTCCCTTTCCTTCCAGAACCATCCTCCCTCTTCCTTCCCTATCCCACCTCCCCCTTCATTTCCTACCCCTACTCCTTTTCCCTTCCCTATCACTCTTCTTCCTTCCCTGTTCCTTTCTTTCTCCCACTTCTTTCCCTATCCCTCTCCTACTATCCCTTCCCTTCTCCTTCTTCCTTTCCCAACTAGCCGCCTCCTCCCCTCCTCATTCTTTCGCCTTCCATCTCCTCCCCTTCTCCTCTCTCCTTCCCTAGTCCTCCTCCTCTTTCCATCCCCAGCCATCCTCTTTCTTTTCTTCCCACTTCAATCCCTTCCCCTTCCTCTCCTTCTTTCTCTTACTATCCTCCTCCCTCCCTTCCCATCTTTCTTCTTTACATTCCCTCCCCTCTTTAACCTTCCCACCCTATTTCTTCCTTTCTCTCCTATCCTCTTCCTTCCTTTCCCATATCTCCTTCCTTTTCCAACCCCTCTCCTTGTCCCCGTTTCCTCCACATCCCTCCTCCTTTGTTCCCTACATCTCCTACTCTTTCCTTCTCCACCTCTCCTCCAGGCCCTTCTACCGAGATTCCTGCTTTTATCACAGCCACCTTTACCCAATCTGCAGCAGCATGTCTACCACCAGGGCCAACACATCAGCCCATTTGACCCGGCAGCCTACTTTAGACCCTGAGGTCATTGAAATGGATGCCACCCCTGTCTATGGCTGTTATTTTCAGCTCTCCCCCAAGCTCTATCGCTAGCTCTCCTCCAATTTCCCCAATCTCACATAGTGCAGAACAGAGGCGCCCTGCAAAGACCAGAGTCCCCATCAGCCCATGTGCACTTGTAGTCCACTGCCCCACCTCAAATTTTAACCATAACCATCTCATTGGCCTAGAAACCACATGTCAGCCCACATTAGGGAGGCCTGATGGGCAGCAGCAGGGAGCCTCTTTTCCCAGGTCCCCTGTCTTTATGAGCCTTCCCATCACAGCTCCTCCTGTTACCTCCACTCTGGTGGGCAGTGCCTCTGCAATAGCATCACCTGCGCCTGCCTTTGACACCAGTGCTATGGATTCTACCCTTCCCTCCAACGCTGACAGCTTCTGGTCTTTTCCTGTCTCCAGGAGAAATGACATCCCTTTTTACATGGGGATTCCTGGGAACACACCGCTCAGTGACAGTATTGCCTCAGCACAAGTCTCCAATGGCATGACCATGCCTGGACAGTCAGCCAGGGGACCAACTTTTACCAACGTCCAAGTATAGTCTTAATCGAGGACTCAGCCCCCTGATGGACACCAACGGTCTCATCAATCTCTCATGTGGGGAAGGAAGCAACGCAAGAACAAGCTATCGGCCTGGCCTCTCCTGCATCCCAGACACCCAGTGCCAACCTGATGCCATCGGTTTTGCTGATTGGCCTATCAACACCTAGCCAGCAACCCAGGTGCTTTCACCCTTCACACAGCCGAGATGTCGGCTTGGAGTTGCCACTAGGATGCCCGGCACTGGGGACCACACTGCTTTGTTGGCCAGCACCAGTCCAGGCCAACTGGTGTTGATGAGACCTGAAGCCCCTATGAGTGGGGGGAGCTTTGGGTCCCATGTGTCTGCCCCAGGCCCCTGCTATGTGCATATTGTCCCTTCCTCTCGCCCACTTTCCTCAGTGGGCCCTTTTCTTTCCCACACAGTGTATATAAAATCTTTCTTCTGCTAATCTGCCTCTGCACGCGTGTCTTTGCCCTTTGAGTCAACTGTGGAGGAGGAATTGACGTGTATGAGGGGTGACGTGTATGAGGGGTGACGTGTTGAGCCAGACTTTTCCGATTCCCAGGGAATAGCACATGGAGGTAGCCGCCCTGCACCACCCTCGCCTCTTCCCTCTGTTCTTCTCTCCAACCACCCTGACCTCAATGGAGTCCAGATCCTCCCCGACATGTGCAAGAAAACTCACTTTCTGATTTTAGTCTTTAAAAATGCATAAATGCCTTTTTGTTGTGTGTCTGTGTTTAGGTGAGACTCGGGCCTGTCGTGCTCATGCATTCTCACTTCCCCCAGAGGGCTGGGCTTGGCATCCAGCTTCTCGCTTCTAGAGGAAGAAAGCAAGGAAGAGCTCATGTCTGCTCTGCCATTACTGAAAATTTAACTTTAGAGTTTCTCATGCTGCTTAAAAATATCAGAAAAGATTCTCTTTGATACCTGGCCTCGCTCTGGTGTAAACACTGAGACATCGACTCACAGCGGTTACAACCACACCCAGCTCTGGCTGACCCTTGAGTCCTACTGTGTCTCCACTAGACTTCATTGCTGAAAATTCCATCTTTCCTAAGGAATTTCCAACCCAGGGAAACCATCTGGAGATGGGGACAAGAGGGAAATACAGCATTTCTCTCAGCCTCTAACTCATTTCATTATTTATTCAGTGATGACTCTGCACTAGACTCTGTGCTAGGCCCTAGAGAAACAGAGTCGAAAGACATCTCTTGCTCCAGAAACATTTACAATGTAGAGGGAAAGACGGATGATTGGACCAAAAGTTCAACTGAACAGGTAAGCACTGAGATATAGGGAGCAGGTGGGGAGAACATAAACTGCTTCCAGGGGAAATGAAATATGAACTGCACCCTCAGTGGGGAGAAGAGAACAGTCAAGTGCAGAAGGACTGTTTCCAGGTCAAAGCAACAGCACTCTAACAAGGAGGGGAGGGAGATGACCAGTCGGTGGGACAGCAGACAGGTGTTCTGTGTCTGAAGAGTGAAACCAAAGCTGGGAGATGCGCCTGTAGGGTTCAACAAGGAAGGTCAGAAATGGATAAAATTAAATACCATGATGAGGCACTTGACCATTTTTCTCAAAGTATGGGTAAGCAAAAAGGTGACAAGATTGCCAGAAGAGAGTCAAGAAGGTTTAGTGACACTGCAGTGACCCAAGCAAAGGTGAAACAATGAGACCCTGGACTAAAGGAGCTAATGTCAATTATTAAAGGAGTTGGGATGGTGAGGAGGTAGGAGGGAAGCAAAAAGGGTGGCCCCTTGGGACCCTGGCCCATTCTGCCCATCTAGCTTGGATAGATGAACATGAGTGATTTTTGCAAAAATACGAGTTCCACTTTTTAAAGCATGAGATGCATGTAGAAGATGCAGTTACTATAATGCTTGGAAGGCATTTCATTCATGAATTTTCTATTTAACATTATCTCTTGGACATCTGGGATGTGCTATGCACTATCATAGGTAGTAGTATCAATTAGAAGAAATGGAAAATTCCTGGCACTGTGGACCCTATATTCCAGTGAGAGGAAGAAAAATAATAAAAAACTTGGGAATCATCTGGTAGGTTAGGCAGTAACAAGTGCTATTTAGAACAAAAAAGTCCAAGGATTGAGATCGTGGCAATTGAGAAGGAGGGGTTTCAATTTAAGCTATTGACAAGACACACCTCCCTGGGAAGGTGACATTTGAAAGAAATGTAGAGAAAGGCAATTGGGTCAGCTCTCTGAAGGGAAAGCATTCCAGATAACAGGAATAATCATTGCAAAGTCTCCGAAAAAGGACATGTGAAATCCTTAGTGAGCAGTTAGTATGCAATGTGGCAGGGATTGAGTCAGCAAGTGGGAAGGATGGAAGGAAGAGAGGAAGGCAGGGAAGATGTGATTTGAATTTATCACACCACTGTGTATTGGTTGTACAATCACAAACAGTTGACTCAACCTTTAAAAGTCGCAGTGAACTCAAAACCTTTTCTATGGCCTGTTTATGTCACAAGGTTTTTGAAAT
Source organism: Mirza zaza (assembly GCA_008750895.1). Taxonomy (NCBI): domain Eukaryota; kingdom Metazoa; phylum Chordata; class Mammalia; order Primates; family Cheirogaleidae; genus Mirza; species Mirza zaza. The sequence goes on along the minus strand of VSMD01011512.1, from coordinate 18,108 downwards.
GTTAAAATGAAATAATATAGGGTAGTGACTTGTAAACCATTTTTGTTATTCTTGTATACATAGGGATAAATGGATAGACAGATAAACAGATAGATACAGTGAGTGAGTTATAGACTGAATGTTTCTCTCCCCCCAAAGATTCATATTTTTAAGCCCTGACCCTCAAAGTGATGATGATATTAGGAGGTGCGGCCTTTTAGAGGTAATTAGCTGTAGACAAGTTCATCAAGTCGAAACCCCATGATGGGCTTAGTACCTTTATAAGAACAAGAAGAGACTCCAGAGCTTCCTCTCACTACCAAATAAGGACATAGCAAGAGGTGGCCGTCTTCAAGCCAGGAAAATGGTCTTGACAATAAATGGCATCTGCCCTGATATTGGACTTTTTAGTTTCCAAACTGTAGGAAATACATGTCTGTTGTTTAAGCCCCAATCAATGGCATTTTGTTATAACAGCCCAAGCTGACTAAGACAGATGGCTATGTAGATTGTGTGTGTGTATGTATACGTGTGTGTATGTGCATGTATGTGTGCGTGCCCCATGAATGAGTTCCTCAGGCAATGGTGCTCTGATTGCCTTTACCAGGCAATTCAAATAGAAGAACCACATTTTAAAGGGAGCATAAAAGTGCTTACTTTTATGAAGTAAACACATGTAAAAATATGATAACTGGGACTAAAAATGCACAGTATTGTGCCTAGTGCAACATTTATGAGATTAGCCCTGTAAAAACAAAGAAAACCAACACAGAGAGAATACCCAACTCCTCCAGGCACCCTGTTGTGTGATTTATTTACTCTAAGTTATTTATTACAATTCCAGAGGATCAAAGCTCCTACTCTCTGGCTGCAGAGCATCACCTGCCCTTTGTAGTCAGAACTGCCTCTCAGAAGCAGGGTTGAAATCCAGTGTGTTTCTAATAATCCCCCACCCTCTCTCTACCATGCCTCGCAATATTACCAGGGACAACGTTAAAAATTTGTGCATGTTGACATTTTTTAAAAACTCCTTCAACATAAAAATAATGATCTTGATAAGGCAGACTTTTAATTAATGTGTGAGAAATACAAAGATTATTTTGATTTTCATGTTTTGATGCATTTACACAGCTGAAATTATTTCTACAAAATAAATATATTATTTTATTTTTATGCAAATAATACATGAACAGGGTATCAACTTGAAAACTACTGAAATTCAACCTTTTCCACCTTGCTCCTCTCTCCAAAGACAGTTTTTAGATATTTTGATGTTACTTCCATAATTCTGAATTGAATGCCTATTCTGCTGTGTCATGACATATCCATTTTAGAAAATATGTTTACCACCCTAACATGAGGAAGGAGGATAAACTCACACTCTCACTGATTTCCTCCCTCTTCCTTTCCAATATATTATATTCATTTCATTAATTTTGCAGCTTCTGTTTCATAACTTAATGGAATTTTGCTAGCTTTATCGATGAGGGAAATGGTAGCATTGGCAGCTGTAATCATTGTTCAGGAAATGGACCACTGAGGTTGGAATCACTGTTCTTCAGCTTATCAGTTGTGCAACCCTAAATAATTTACACAATCTTTCCACGTCCTCGTTTGCTCATCTGTAAGTTGAGGAAAGGGAGGATACCCGCTTTATGGGATTGCTCATGTTGACTGAGTAGAGTAATGCACTTGGCAGTCTTTATTGTCCAACACGTGAATACTCTCAGGAAATAATTAGTTGTCATTGTATTTTTTATTTTATCAACATTCACCTTTACCTTATGATCTCTATACACAATACTGTGCCCCGATAGTTCAACTGCCTTTCCTTTTCCCATGCACAACTCACCTCTGTCAATACCACTTGCTTTCATTTTTCTGTGCTATGAACATTTACATCTTGTCATGCAATTGGCAGCAACGTGTCCCAAGTCTTATTCACAGATTGACGCGAAGCGTTGAAAACAAATAAATTGTATTGACTAAAGTATTGCTCAGTCCTGGAGCAAATAATGTGATAGGATTATATTCTCTTTTCTGTAGGTATAGCACCTCAACTTCTGTCTTTTACATCAGTTGTTTAAAATCTTGCCACAGTTTAGTTTGATTTTTCACTTCAACTATTATTTTCTCATACATATTTTATCGCTTTTCCTAAAGTTTGAATAGCCTTCTTCTTGTTCTCTTTGCCCATAAGAAAGTATTTTTTCCAAACTCAATATTATTTACTTTACTGGATCCTTTCCTTTTCCAGAACCTCACCCAGTTTGGAAGCTATAAGACCAAAGTAAGGACATGATCTTAGAAGAAAGAGGGCAAAAGGGACGACTCAAACTGCTTTTAGGCTAAGCCAAAAATGTTCCCTAATCATTAATTACAAAAAATAAAAAAAGTCTAGTTCTGGCCTCATCATTCTAATTTCCTAGATCTGTGGTAAAGCCAGGAATCTGGATTTCAAGCAGCACTCTAAGTAATTCGGATGCAGTCTACACTCTATGTTGTTCCAAATGCTGCTTTAGCAGGGAGCTTCCCAGAGGTCCCATTCATCTCATAAGATTAAAAATTTTATATAGCATCTGGGGCTAAAACCTTAATTGGCAATAAGCAGAATACTCCCCTTGCATCTATTTCTCATGAATTAGAAGGTGTCTTGTAAAAAGTTTGAGAATTTCAGACTCATGGCTTTACATCTTTCTTTCCCTCTCTAGATAATTCTATCTTCAAGATCTAGAAACTGCCCCTGACTGTGATGAGCCAGCCTAGACCCTCCCTGAACCAGTCACTGCTATGATCCCAGGGTGATGTGACGTAATGAGTGCTTCCTGAACAACAGTTCACACCTTACCTGAGCTAGAGGTGTGAATGGTCCTTTCAAAAGTCCCTGGACAGTCGTGCCATGTTCAGACGCTCCTTACGGAAAGGAAACCTGAGGCTCACAGAATCAAATAGCTGCTCAGCATGAGAGCCACGACACAGATCCTGGATCTGCCCAAGGCGTAAAATGGGGGTGGGAGGTAGCAACCAGAAAAATGAAACTTCTGCTAAAAAATTGTCTCTCTTAGGTAAATAGTACTTTTGCTTTAAATCCACACTGCATTGTTAATAACTGATATCAGAGACTTTCTTGGAAGCATGTTCCATAGGATGGAGGGGGAATGAAAATTTGTGGACAAAGAGGTGGGGGTTGCGAGGAGGGAGCGTTGAGGTAAAGGGTTCAAAACACAAAGCAGGTCAATTTCTAATTTGCCATCGGACTAGCCTAGGCTGGTGTATAGGAATTTAGAAGCACTATCATGAAATACCTGAGTTAGCCATATGGACAATCAGTAAAAAAGATGTTTATCTTTTCCTTGAAACTGTATTGATTTTACCAAATATGTATCTCATATATACAGGGAAAATGTGAGCTTTGAAAATGATAAGATATTTATGAACCTAACCTCAATAGACATCAAAACTCATGATAGAAAGTTAGGTGTAAGTGATAAGCTTAGAATTTACATTTATTATCATTGACAAATTTGTAGTGTTTATGACAAACACTACTCTAAGTGATTAGCAAATACTAACTCTTTTAATCCTCATAAGAAAATTGTATTGATAAGTCATCAGTCATAATCCCGCTTTGTTTGTTAGGAAACTGAGTCTCAGGGAGGTTAAATACCTTGCTCAATATGACACAATTCATAAGTGGCAAAACCCTAGGATTTAAAAACAGACCATCTGAACTTTTGTCACTTGGCAATGTCACCTCATCATAAGCCATACATAGGGAAGGGACTAAATTGATAAGAGTCTGAATGAAAGGCAGGAGAGATAAATGAGCAAACAAGTGATACTGAAACCCGGGGAGAATTTAAGTTCAAAAGGTTTTTTTTTTTTTTTTTGGTGATGAGGCCTGGATGGGAGGAGAAGATACGATTGGAATATTAACTTGGGGTAGCACCTGAATCCACTGAGAAATCACTTTGTTCTCCTGAAAGTTAAGAAAGACAGAATGGATGAAAAGTAATGAAAAAGTAGATGGAAAGGAAAAGAACAATGTGACTTAAGTGATGAGAAGTAACCTTTTCTCTTTAAGTAACAGGAGAAGAGAGGGTCTGTGGGGAAAGTTTGAACTTTCTTCCAGGTGTCTAGTCATTTGTCCCAGGATGACCATGGAGAAATAATGGTCACTGTTGCATTGGTTTTAATGATTCCTAAAAACCAAAGCTTCAGTGTCTAAGAACAGTGTACGTGTGTATGTTAGGCATACTACCGCATTTCCAGTCATGCTTTCATTGGAGTTACAGCTCCTAATAGGTATGAATTCATTTCCTATGGCTACCACAAATTTGGTAGCCTAAAACAAAACACACTTATTTTATTACAACTCTACAGGACAGAAGTCTGAAACCAGTTTCACTGGGCTGGAATCAAGAGTTGGCAGGACTGTGCTCCCTCCAGAGACTGCAGGAGAGAATCAATTTCTTGCCTTTTCCAGCTCTGGTAGCTGCCAGCACTCCTTGGTTTTGGCTGCATCAATACCTGCTTCACGATATATTCTGTCTGTAGTAAAATCTCTCTGTTGCTCCCTCTTATAAGAAGACTTGTGATTACATTTAGGGCTCACCCAGATAATTGAGGATAATCTCTCCATCTCAAGATCCTTTACTTAATCGCATCTTTTACAGTTCTGACATATAAGATTCACAAATTCTGGGGATTAGGAAGTGGACATTTTGGGGCAGGGACATTATTCAGCCTACCACAGTAGAAAGACACTATTATTTTCCTCAGGTGCAGGAAATGAAGCTTGGAGAAGTGATTTTTCCCAGGTCTTACAACATTTTGGAGTAGATATTTAAATTCTGGCAGTCTAAGGACCTCCTCTGAAACACTGTTAATCTGTGTTCTGAACCACTGTATATTCTTGGTTAACAGTCACATGTAAGTATCAAGACTTAACTGAATTAAGTTCTATGTATTGTCTCCTCTTTCACTTTGTTTGTCTGGTGTATTTATCAACCTTGCCAGAGGGAACAGTTCAGGCAACTGTTACACACTTTTAGTAAGGGAAAGCATTTACTGTTTGGTTTGAACATGGTAAGGGAAGGTTTTCTAATAGAATATGCCACAAGTAGTGTTATCACCACTTCATATATTTAAATATGCATACAAACAAACAAAAACTATAATGCAAAGGTGTCAGGGACTTGTCTAAAGCCATCCTAGAGGGCAGAGAAAGAGCCGGTAGCAGATGCCAGATGTCCAGGCCTGACTTCATCCAATCCAGTCCCGGGTTAAGCACCTGTTTAGAGGGATTTTGACTGATCAGCCATCACCTGAGGGCTTTTACCCCACATTAAAGAAGGCTATTAGCTGAGGGATCACAGACGCTTGTATTAATCACTAATCCATAATCTGCTATTCCCATCCCTTGTGAGTGGTAACCTGACACTTTAAAAATGCTTTTCTGCGTAAGAAAGAGCAGAACAGCACCTGCTCCAATGCCTGTGACCTACTGTAGCACTTTGCAAAGGTAATTTGGTGAGTGGAGCTGCAAACCCATCTCCAATATCACACATCTATGGAAAATTCCAGTCAGGTTTTGGGCCCAGACATAGTACATTTTTCTGAGGATCAGTAATGATTTGCCGAGGATCAGTAATGTTCTCCGTATGCTGGCTGACAAGGGCACGATCTCTGCGCTTATTAGACTCCATTTGTCAGCTCCTCTCTGACACAGTTGTCCACAGGATTCCTTCGGAATATTTGAGGTATTTAGGCACAATTTGAGGAGCTGCTCCTGCCTGTATCCTCTCATTTCTTAATCAACATTTTCCAGTGGAGACTATAAATAATTCAACGTAGGTGGGTTATCAGGCACATGCTTCCCCACTCGGTTTCATTTGAATCCCTGTGCCCTGTAGGGTGGATGTCCATGGCATCAGATGTTTCTCATCATCACTAAATCCAGGAATCAGAGCTGCAAATGTAACTGGCACGTTCATCAGCTTTTTTATTTCTTTCCCACCTGATTGTTTAAGAGTGATTTGCTAGAGACTGTGTGTTTTGCTGTTTCGCAAAGCTCAGTGGTGCTCGGACAATACTGAAATTCTACCCTGGAGAACTGACGTTCTGTTAATGGATCTCCTCTTCTTATAGGACTGACAAGAGGTTCATCATTCACACAATCTCTCTGAGTGCATTCCCAAGAACCTGGGTTAGACCGGCAACTTCCCTCCTTTCTTCTTGGAGGGTAGTTCGAGTTCCACAAAATGAAGTCTGGGTTTGTCAGGGAGAATTCATTCGTATAGGCAAGGGGTTTCTTAGACCAAACTAAGATGACTGTCGGAGTGTGTTTTGTCCGACTCTGCCCTCCAGCAAGCCGGCCTTCCAGGGAGGCATGAGTCAGCACACTTATGTAACCAAGGTATAACCTCCTGTGTGAACCCATGTGATGACGCTTTCACTTGGCACGTTGCCACGATTGTGCTGAGCCATATGTAAATGCTCGCCATGTTCTCATTGCTCACTGCTTCTCCCTGACAATAAAGAGTATGTTTCATCTGCCTGCTGCTGTCCCAAAACCTGTGCTGGTGCACCCGCCAGCCACAGAGCCCCCTCCCCACAGCTCTATATGAGAACTTTGGCCTAATCTCTCATCTATTGATTCATAAAGTTTGACTCTCTGATATTTACCCTCCTGACACTGTTGTGAAGGAAAGGAAGTGGTGGCCAAACCCCAGTTCATATGCTCACACATCTCCTAGTTCCTCCTTTGTTCTTTAATTCTATTTAGATTGCCTTTAGTCATGTAGAATTCTTTAATTTTTGTCACATCAAATCCACCAACGTTTTCTTTATGCTATCTCAGTTTCATGGTCTGCTTAGGGAAATACTTCCTCATACCAAGAATATGATTTCTTATGCTAGTCTACATTATTCTAAGTATTTTGTCTTATATTGGAAAATTACCAAATTTATGCTATATATTCTGTCCTTGCTATGTAATGATCACATGTGCAAGGATTTTAATTACCATTAGTTAAATAATCCAGTCCCCAAAACAACACAATTCAAACTTCAGTTTTCATAATATATTAACTGTGAGAAAATGCACAAAGTACAAATTTCACAGCTCCTGTACTGTCCACAAATCATCATGTAAACACCAGATGTACCTCACCATCAGTGACCAATCAAGTCACTTTTTCCTTAGTCTGTTGGTGACTGGTCACACAATTCACACACACACAGAGCAGAATATGTCACTGTGCTGCCTCCTTGTTTCCCAGTGAAAAATCTATATGATATTTAACAAAGCTGGATAATTGACAGAGAGAAAGAGAGCCAATTGAGACAAAAATGCAGCAAAGAAACAAATAATGATTACACGGAAGTAAAATTCTAATAGAATGTGAGTTGTAGAGAAAAAGGTGAACATGGGAATGTTGACTCTGTAGACATTATGTGGATTAAATATGCAACCCAAGGACACTACTAAAGGCAGAACCTACATAAATGAGGAAAGTGGTGGTGACAAAAGGATGAAGATGTCCCGCAGCAAGTGACATCAACACAAAACTTCACATGAACTCTCAGATATATTTCATGATATTGAAAGCACAAAGAATAAAATGTTGGAAGTTCAAAGATGAAATTATAGAATACAGTGAGACAATTCACCAAGGCACAGAAAAGATTTTTGCTCCTTGTAAGGAATAGGATAAAAGTACAACAAGCACCATGGGAACTACTCTTGACAAGTTATCTTATTTCCCCCATTAAAATAGACTCTGTGTTCTTTTAGAGCAGTTTTAGGTTTACAGCAAAATTGAGTGGAAGATACAGAGATTTCCACTGCCCACATACATGTGTAGCCTGCCCCATTATACACATCCCCCACCAGAGTGGTACATATTTCACAATTGATGACCCTATATTGAATCATCATCATTGTCACTCAAAGCCCATAGTTGACATTAGGATTCACTCTTGATGTACATTCTATGTGTTTTGACAAATGTACAACCATATGTATCCACCATTACAACATGGTACTGAATAGTTTCACTGCCCTAAAATTTTTCTATAATTTGCATATTTGTCCTTTCCTTGACTCTCACTCCTGGCAACTACTGATCATTTCACAGTCTCCATAGTTTGGCATTTTCCTGAATGTCATATAGTTGGAATCATACATTATGTAGCCTTTTCAGAGTGGTTTCTTTCACTTAGCAATATGCGTTTAAGATTCCTTCATGTCTTTTCATGTCTTGATAGCTTATTTCTTCTTAGCACTGAATAATATTTCATTGTCTGGTATACCACAGTTTATCCATTCACCTAATGAAAGGAATCTTGCTTCCTTCCAACTTTTGGAAATTATGAATAAAACTGATATAAACATCCTTGTGGGGGGTTTTGTATGAAATAATTTTTCAGTGTATTTGGCCAAATACCAAGGACTATGATTGCTTGATATATTGCCAGACTGTTTTCTAAAGTAATTGTACCATTGTGCATACTCACCAGCAATGAATAGGAGTTCCTGTTGCTCCACATCTTTGCCAACATTTGATGTTGTCAGTGTTCTAGATTTTGGCCATTCTAACAGGCATGTGGTGGGAATCCACTATTGTTTCAATTTTCATTTCCCTGCTAACATATTATGTAGAATATCTTTCTATATGCTTACCATTCATATATCTTCTTTGATGAGGTTTCTGTACAGGTCTTTTACCCACTTTTTATTTTGGTTGTTCTTTTTCTTTTTTGTTGAGTTGAAGAGTTCTTTCTGAGTTTTGGATAGTAGTCATTTATCAGAAATGCGTTTTGAAAATATTTTCTCACCATCTGTATCTTGTTGCCTTATCCTTTGAACAGTGTCTTTTACATAACAGAAATATTTAATTTTAATAAAGTCTAGATTTTGAAATCTTACTTTCATGGGTTGTGTTCTTAGTGGTATATGCTAAAAGGCATCACCATATTCAAGGTTATCTAGATTTTCCCCTATGTTATCTATTATGTGTTTTATAGTTTTGTGTTTTGCATTTAAGTCTATGATCCATTTTGAGTTAATATTTATGAAGGTTATAAGGACTGTGTCAAGATTCATTCTTTTGCATATAGATGTCCAGTTGTTCTAGCAACATTTATTGAAACTTTATCTTTTCCTCATTGTATTGCCTTTTCTCCTTTGACAAAGATCAGGTGACTATATTAATGTGTGTCTATTTGGGGGCTCTTTATTTTATTCCACTGACCTATTTGGCTATTCTTTTGCCAATACTACATTGTCTTGATAGCTGTAGGTTTCTAGTAATTCTTGAAGTTGAGTAGTGTCAGTCCTCCAACTTTGTTTTTATCCTTTGACATTATGTTGGCTATTCTGGGTCTTTTGCCTCTCCATATAAACTTTAGAAATAGTTTTTCAATATCCATAAAATTACATGCTGAGGTTATGAATTGAATTGCTTGAATATGTAGATAATGTTGGGTAGAACTGATATTGTGACAATATTGAGTCATTCTATCCGTGAACATGGAATATATCTTCATTTATTTAGTTCTTTTTTATTTCTTGTACCTGAGTTTTGTGGTTTGTGTCATTAGAATATTGTCCATATGTTGTTAGATTTATACCTAAGTGTTTCATTTTTTTAGATGCTAATGTAAGTAGTATTGTATTTCTAATTTCAAATTTGATTTGTTCTTTACTGGTATATAGAAAAGCAACTGACTTTTGTATATTTATCTTATATCCTGCAACCTTGTTTTCTAATTCCAGAAATTTTTATTTTATTTTTTTAGAGATGGGATCTTGCTATGTGGCCCAAACTCAAGTGAAGTCAGAAAAATTTTAAGGACATGAAACAATATATTTTTCTCATCAATGATTGTAATGATCAGATTTTTTAAATGACTGAAACTTTGGAGTATCTTTTGATATTGAATAGAGACATTTCTATCCTCATTCCTATTATTTTATTTTTATGAATGTGCTTTATGGTGATAAACCACACTTCATCATAAGGACTTATTTTTTAATATATTGCTAGAATCCATTTCCTAATGTTAATTAGAATCTAGGATCTTAAAATTAATGTGCCTCTAAAATTTTAAATATGTTATAATAAAGTTAGCATAGTATTCTTTTGCAATTAAAAAAATCTCCCCTCTGCTTTATAGCTAATTACATCTCTATCATATTTGCCAAATGTTGTTTATTTTAAAAGTCTTTTCAAAGAACAAGCATTTGGCTTATTGGTCAAGTTTACAATTTTCCTTTCTATCATAGCTATTCTCTTTATTAACTTTGTCCTTCTACTTTTGGATTTACTTCATTCTTTTTCTATGTACACTGTCCAATTTCTGATGTGTCAAGGACCATTTTCCACAACTCAACCAGTTCAGCCAGCTGTGTCATACCACTTCACCATGTGTCATTAGAACTTAATCCCATACGATGGGTGAAGAGTGGATAAAGACTCCACAGTTTTTTTTCTTCTGAATTAGCTGTCTCTTTAGGGGAAATGCTAGTGAAAGTTTGTGCTACTTATAAGACTTATCTTTTCTTTAGTTTCACAATAAAAGAAAAAACCTTTCTACCTCTTTTTTTTTTTTTTTTTTTGGTGTCAGTCAAAAACTTAACAAGACTTCTTCACACCGTATTCAAATTCAGAAAAGTGAGCAAGTCATTATTCACAAGGACTAACTGAAATGTCTGGATTTTTAACTATGTATAACCTTCAACAATGATTTATTTTAAACACTGTGTGATCCCCTTTTTTTCTAGAGTTTTCTATTCCTACAATATCTTTCACACATGGTCTGTTTGTGCCATAAACTCTTCCTGTCTGAACACTTTTCCTCAGCAATATCTAGTAACCTCTACCATGAGTTGCATCGTTTTTTAATCACTTGGACTCAGTTACAACTCCACAGATCCTATGTAATTACTGGTGCACCTAGGTTGTTGTTTACCATTGTTTTTGTCTCTTTGTAACTCACTCCTTCTAATTCTGGCAACAGAACTTCATTTTTCCTTTGGAGAAGTCCCTGTGATTCATGTGAAGTGGGTGTTTTCTCCCTACTCCCATGATTTGGGCCCAGATAATCACAATATTTTATATATTCTCCATATGTCTTATGTATTTATTTCTTTATTTTATTTTTTCCCAAATTTTATTCTGGTTTTTTTTTTATTGATTTAGTAATCCTTATTTATGCTTTGACTAATTTAATGTTAAACCCACCTACTGAGCACTTAATTTCAACTATTGCTTTTTTCAATTTTAGAATTTTCCTTTGCCTTTTATGAATGTTAATTTTTTGCTGGCCTTTATTTTCTTGAATGCATTAACAGTAGTTTTAAAATAATAGCTTAATTGAGACCTAATTTACTTTTTATATAATTCATCTATTTAAAGTGTACAATGGTTTTTAGTATATCCACAAAATTGTGCATCCATCACTACAATCAGTTTTAAAATATTTTCATTCACCTCCTAAAAGAAAAAGAAACCTATTAGTAATTGCTCACTTTCCATTCTCTACAACCAAGGCAACCATATGCTACTTTATCTCTATATATTTGCCTATTCTGAACATTTCATGTAATGGAATTATACAATATGTGGGGTTTTGTGATAGGCTTCTTTTACTTACCATGTTTTCAAGTTTCGTCCATGTTGTAGCATGTATCAGTACTTCCTTTCATGGCTGAATGCTATTTCATGGTATGGATATACCATGTTTTGTTTATCTGTTCATCAGTTGATGGGCATTTGGTTTGTTTCCACATTTTGGCTATTATAAATAATGCTGCTCTGCTTGTATTTGCGTATACATTTTTGAAAGTGTAAGTCTAGCAGCTATTTATTCAAAGTTAATAGAGTATTTTTAGCTGTGTTTGATTTACAAAAAATTAAGCAGAAAGCATGGAGAGTTCCCACATAGCCACTCACCTCTCTACCCAGCTTCCCCATTATTAATATCTTGCATAGTGTGGTACATTTGTTATAATTAATGAGCCAATATTATACATTATTGTTAACCAAAGTCCATAGTTTGCATTAGGGTTCAATTTTGTTTTGTGTATTATATCTATTTTAACAAGTATATAATGACATGTGTCCACCATTACAATATCATACTGAATAGTTTCTCTGCCCTAAAAATATACTGCGCTCCACCTATTCATCCCTCCCTCCCTCTCCCTGAACGTCTGGCAACTACTGATCATTTTGCTGTCTCCATAGTTTTGTCTTTTCTTGAATTTCATATAGCTGGAATCATTCTCTTCTTTCACTCAGCAATATGCAGTTAAATTTCCTCCATGTCTTTTAAAGGCTTGACAGTTTTATTTCTTTTTATCACTGAATAATATTCCATTGTATGGACATGCCATAGTTTGTTTATCCGTTTACCTATGGAAAGACATCTTGGTTGTTTCTAAGTTTTGACAATTATGGATAAACCTGGTATAAATATTCATGTGCAGATTTTTATGTGGACATAAATTTTCACCTCATTTGGGTAAATACCAAAGAGCACAATTCCTGGATCATATGATAAGTGTATGTTTAGTTTTGTAAAAAACTGTCAAACTGTCTTCCAAGGCGGCTGTACCATTTTGCATTCCCACCGGCAATGAATGAGACTTCTTTTGGCTCTACATCCTCAACAGCTGTGGTATTTCAATTATTCAATTTCAGCCATTCTAATTGGTGTGTAGTGGTATCTCATTGTTTAATTTGCTGTTCCCTTATGACATGTTGATCACCTTTCATATGCTTATTTGCCATCTGTTTTTTTGTTTTGTTTTGTTTTTTGTTTTTGGCCGAATCAGTGGGTTTTTTTGGTTTTGTTTTTTAACCTGTGTCTGCTAACTCTAATATCTTGTCCCCTGTGTTTGTTTATATTGTCTTCTTTTCTTAGTTTTTGATTACTTAGCCTTATTTTCTGGTATGTCAATTTTTCAATCGAATACTGGGTCTATTTATTATAAAACTCTAGAGAGATAATTTTACATTCTGGTTCTTAACTTTCTCTTGAGAAAATTTACTATCGCTTACAGTGGGTAGTTATTATGGGGATCGATCAATTTAGCCCATTCTCAGTTTCAGCTAATTCAAACCGGGTCTTCGGTCTTTGTGAAGCTGGTCTATTTTTGGTTTGCCCTTCCTATTAGAGTGTTGCCCTTCTGGATTACCATTTGAAAGGCAAGGTTTACCTTGTTCCCCAAATCCCCCCTTGGGCTATAAACTTAATTGTTCTCTCAGCCCTGTGAGACTACCTAAGGACATGCTTAACTTGTCAGCCTCTCAGTTGCTGCTTTTTGCTTGAGCTCTTGCCATTTGGCTTCTCTGCTTACAGTCTTTCAATTCCTTGGCTTCTCAGACACTAGACTGTACATTTGAATCAGGAAATGCCCCAAGGAGAAAAGGTGTGCCAAATGTCAAGCTTGCTTCATCTGTGCTTCCCTTCTTTCCAGAAGCTTCATCCATACATAATTGCTTTTTTTAAAAAAACATTCTGATGCCTTCAAACAGGTATTTTCTTACTTTCTCCACTTTATTTATTTATTTTTCAATTTATTCATTTTCTTTCTTTTTTTAATTTCAGAATATCACCTTTTCTAATACTTCTCAGCCTTTACCTAATCTTATTACTGAACTATGACAATTTTCCCTAAGAAAAAAAATTTAGAATTTTATTTAAATTTTTTTTTAAATTTACTATATTATGTTAAGTTTCCGTAGGGAACATTTTACCTGATAGTTCAATCTAGGTTCTGTGTTACCAATGGGAAGCAGGTAAAATGTTAAGAGGGAGGCTATGTATGTTTGTGGTGGGAAGAAACATCAAACCTTTCCACTTGCATTCCACATGAGTTCTCTCTCTCCTGATCTCATGTGTGTGCTGGTGTCCCTTGTTTCTCCTTCTTCCCCATCCAATTCTATTTGTTCATACATTCCAGAAAGCCTTCAAATTGCCTTCTCCCTTTCCCTGTCTCTTGCTTCTTTTTTTCTCCCCACCCCCCTTTTTTTTGAGACAAAGTCTCACTCTGTTGCCCAGGGTAGATCTAGTGCAATGGCATCATCATAGCTCACTGGCTAACTGAAGCATCAAACTATTGGGCTCAAGCAATCCTCCTGCTTCAGCCTCCCAGGTAGCTGAGACTACAGGCCCATGCCACCATGTCTGGCTGATTTTTCTATTTTGTGTAGAGACAGGATCTTTCCATGTTACTCAGGCTGGTCGTGAACTCCTGGCCTCAAGTTATCCTCATGCCTTGGCCACACAAAGTGCTGGATTTACAGGTGTGAGACCATGTTGGTCTTTTTTCTTTTTTCAGTAACACTGTTAAATATTAATATTTGAAAATTCCTTTCTTAATTGTAGTGGCATATTGGAAGATCAAATCATTAAGTATGTACCACATCAACTTCTGACTCATACAACCCCTCTCCCCTAAGCCCAAACATATATATCCATTTGGTTTTTTCATGATATCTTCAATGTTCCTAAATTTGTAATAATTTAGCTAATTCCTGAATTATGTGACACTAAGTAAGCAATCAAATTAGTACTATGAAAATGCAGCTTAGACCTAGGGACCGGACCCAAGACTAGAAAACCTCTTAACCAATAAACTTCATCATTTTATGTTTAACAAGTGCTGATAGCAAATGGGGAATGAGGGAGAAACAGTTTAATCCAATATACTATTACAGATCTTTGTATCGACATGAGAAAGAAAAGGACATAATTCCTGTTTCAAGTCATTATCATCTGCTTGAGTAAACAATGACAACACAAGGAAAACAAATGTTAACACTGAGAACAATGGGTAATTAATTACCAGAGCAGGGAGCACAGATTACACTTGCTATAGGAGTTCATTAAGGTGGGATTCCAGAAAGCAGCGACTTCCTCTGCAAAGATTTCTTAGAATTGGTAGGATTTGATTTGGGCCTCGAACAGATATGTAGGAAAGAGAACAGTGGGCCTTCAAGGCAGAGAAAAGGTAGTGTCAGGAATGAGCACAGTGGTGTTACAGAATAGGAAGCTACCCTGGCTGAGCAGAGGGGTGGTCTGTGTGCAGAACTAACGGAGTATGGCTGGCTGAGGATGGTTAAATAAAATAGACTTAGACTGAAGAGAGTGTGAGTGTAAAGACAGGAAAAGACTATAGAAAGCCCCTGAAGATGTAGATTGGCATCATAATATTAGGAACCAGTGGTCCTTGAACCCTACATAAACATCTAGTTGTTCTTAAAAAAAAATACAAAAACAGGGACACATAATAAAAGAACAAACTACGAATATACTTGATACATGTCAAAATGCCAGACACAAGAGAATACCCACGTGATATGTGATGATATAGGTCATCATAGGTGTTACCTGTAAGGAATATAAAGTGACAAGAGGACCAGAGAAGATTTTAGGGTGCTGGAAATGTTTTATACTATCTCACCCTGGTGTTCGATACATGGATGTATACAAATGTAAACATTAATTTACGACAAGTGCGATCGGTGTTCATTATTTGTATGTATGCCTTTTAAAAAATCCATTAGCATAATTAAGCTATCACTTGTCTGCAGAACGTTTTAGTCAAGGAATAGCCAAGGTGTTACTGGTGTCAGCTTTTGATCTGTCTATGTAGTGGAAATTAACAGGAGGCCAAACAGGAGTCACAGGCAAGGGTTTATCGGGGCTTATGCTAGAGCACAAGGGAGACAGCACCGAGGCAGAGTGCTCAGGCTGGTGCTCCTAGTGGAGTCCTGGGAGAGTTTAAATAGACTTAGGCAGAAAAGGGGTGACATATAAGCATGTAAAGGTGGAGACCTTTTTTGTATCCGTGCAGTTCTACATACTTCTTCATGTGTTGCCTGTCTCATTAGCATGTTAAATCTCCACCCCTGGGCATGATTTCTAGCTTTAAAATGAAATTATAATGAAGAAAAAGTCAGGGTAATGTCAATATAGGGGTTTAGTCTGGCTTGACATGGTTAGATCAGGATAGGTCTGGTTTCTTTGCAGCCAGGTGCCTTATCAGCTAGTATCAATGTTTTGCTTCAGTGGTCCTGAAAAACATTACTCAGAAGACTGATGGTTTAGCTCCCTCCTTATATGGGTATGGGCTAAGGAAAGGAGGTTAAGGAAAACTATTTGTTTTAGCTCTTCTAAATCTAATGAGGCTGGGTTATGTTGACTTCTGTGGTCAGGGGTGAGGGGCCCAAGTCCTGTCCCTATGTTGTCTCAAAGGTACTAATACAGTAATAAGTTATATATAATGTGCTAATTGTGGACTAGGATGTCACTATTGGAAATGAAGGGCAATGTGTGTAAGACAAAAGACCAATTTTGATGGTTGGATAAGCTGAATAAATTAGATGACTATACATTCAAATTGAGAACTTTAGAAGTGTTTGTATACTGTTGAACACAGAAAGAAAGAAAATACAATCTTATCGAGCGAATGTGTCAATCCCTGAGCTACATTTTTGCACACATAAAATTACTTAATTTTGCATCTTATAAAGGAGATAGTGAAGATGTGAGAGGTAGCTGGTTCTGATGCTAAAGGCTGAGAAAACAATTAGCTTATATTCTTAAGATATTTTAAGTCAGAGGAAGGAAATCCAGAGTAAATGAGCGGTAAGTGCCGGGAGTCACAGAATGGACCTCGGAGCTCTCGGAAACCACAGGAGAGGTGAAGCCACTACAACTGTTAACCTTATTAAAGGCCGCAATGGATCAAATAAAAGCAAAAGGCTAAGAACTGAGTCCTGCAAAGTGGCAGATGTTAGGGCATGATATAATAAAGATTTATAAGAAAAAAATTGCATGCCTGTCCTAGCCCAGAGATATCCTAAGCTCCATCTCAGCACTCCTCAAACTGGCCTTCTACAAAATATAGTTTCAACAGCTGATTAAAGGTTTGTTCTGAGAAAAGAGATCAGATGTCAAGTAAATCTGAGTAAGACTGAATTAAACAAAGCCAAATCGATTCTTTTCTCCACATCTTCTCAGAGTCCATCGTGCAAACATGTGTAAGTTGAATCTCTAATAAGGGGATATGGTATATAGCTTTTCCCAAATGCTTTTGCCTCAGAACTGCATTAACATCTCCTAAAACCAGTGTTCTGCAGGACAGAGATTGTGAAATGCTGTTCTTGCCACATAAAACCGCCCACCATTCTCAGGTTCCGTTATTCTTCCTACTACCTTTTCTCACATTGTCCCTGCCATCTGGAATGCCTCTCCTAACCTTCATCTACCAAAACCCAGCCCATTTTTTCACATGGAGGAGACAAGGAAAGGATTATACTACCAAAAGGATTATATTACTAAAATGATATTTCCATTCCTCTACATTCCTTGCCTAGGAAAAAAGAAAATCCTAAAACTGTACCATTGTGACCTTGATTCTGTAAGTGTGAATGTATTGTGGTACTTTGAGTACTGTGAAAGTGGTGCAATATATGTGGATATGCATGTTTGATCTCCAACACGTAGAGCTCTTACTGGCTAATTATGAATTTGGCTTAATTATTAATGAAGCCATTGTGTTTGGTTTAACCCTTGCACCTGGGGTATATTAATGTTGAAATAGCCTCTTGATATTAGGTAATCTATTCACTTCCTATCCCAGATGAGGAAACTCAGACCTCCATAGATGGGATACTTCATATTGACAAAAGTTAAGGAAATAAGATACTGGCAGATCTATATTTTAGATCAAGAATTCTGAGCATTTGTAGAATACTAGAATATTATCTCTATGATATTGAGACAATGCGTTGCTTGTTCATCCTGTCCTATTGCAGTAACTAAGAAAGGTGTTGCTCAAAGAAAAGTAGAAAATTGAGACAGTAGAAAAATGTGACAAAGTTGGAGAAGAAAAGGAAGGAGAGAAAACTGGAATAAAAACGGAAAGATCAAAGAGGGAGTGAGGAGGGCAGATTACACTCAAAATTAACATAACACACATTTAAGATGTACCAACAATGGCTATTGTCATTACCTTCATGTACCTATCAGTATGTGATTCAAAGGTACAATTTTATTACACAATTTTATTAAAATAAAGTAAGTACCAAGATAAAAGTCAATTATATT
>VSMD01011507.1:0-52871 GCA_008750895.1 Mirza zaza | reverse complement strand
GTCTAGGTCAGAGCTCTGATTAGAAAGGTGTAGTCTCCTGAAATGTGTGATGGAAACCTCCGTGTCAATACACTCAGAAATCTGGAATCTCCAAGATTCCCTGGACCCCTCTGGGCCTGGAGAAGTGGCTCATTCCTCTACAGTCAAGCCTAGTTCTCCTTACCTTGCTTAAAGATGACACAGAAGCCTCTGCCTTGCAATGTGACATGAGCCTTCCCCCCACCCACAAGTTTGTCCCCGTCTCCCCTTCTGGCCACCAAACCAATAACCAGGGTCAAATCACAATGCCACCCTGCAACCAGGTTCAAGCTTGTACCACTCACCACATGACAGTCAATAAATCAAGAAGCAAGGTGTTGGGGCAAGGAAAGTGACTTTTACCCAGAGAATAAGCAAACAGAGAAGATGATGGAATAATGTCCCCAAGAAACTCTTAACTTAGTATGAACTTTAGGCTCCTTTTTATCTGAATGGAAGAGGAAGTGGGGGCGGGGGGTGGATTGCAAGTGGTAACCAGGGACTGCAGACACCTGGGTGTTAGTGAGGGTCTGAGGAGGTTATAAAACTTCTTTGTTCTTAGTCAGTTAATTTTGAAGGCCAAAGTTCAGGATACTCCTAAAAATCTTTAGTACAGCATTGTTACTTGTGTGTGTGCTTTTCTTATCTCCCTGGGAGTTAGTTTTGGGAAAAGGACTTTTGTTACCTTTCTTCTAGTCTACGTGCAGAGCTCAGCAGAAGATTTTAACCTAAAGAATATTACGAGGGGTTCAGTAGCAAAATGAAGCTAGTTATGCTAAGCTTCCCTTCCACTATTCCAGCCCAGCCAGGCAAGTACATGGCCTACTGAGAGGAAAAGATATACAGGACCTGGTCAAAATGTACAAGCAGCTTCTGGGTGAGTGTGTATTGGATGCTGAGGTTTGGGGCTCATGATGGGTGTGGGTGAAACAAAGTTAGATCAAGGAGATTTTGTTAATATAGGAGTTCTCTCTTTAATACAGGGTTTTGCCAGAATCAGGGAAATTTCAGGGCTTGGGCTTGATCCTACATTCCTTCTATGAGCGTATTATATGAGATGCTACATGTAACTCAGGAAGAGATGAAAGTTATCATAGCTATTCTTTTTTTCTTTTTTGAGTTTCAATAGATTTAGGGTGTATAAGTGTTTTTTCTTACATGAATGAATTTTATAATACATAAGTCAGGGCTTTTAGTATACCCATCACCAGAATAGTGTACATTGTATTTGTTTTGTTTGTTTGTTTGTTTGTTTGTTTGTTTGTTTGTTTTAGAGCAGTAAAAATATATTTTATTCAAGAATAATTGCAATAGGGGGAAAAGGACCTCAGAATAGAACTGGGCTCAATTCTTTCTTTCTTTCTTTCTTTCTTTCTTTCTTTCTTTCTTTCTTTCTTTCTTTCTTTCTTTCTTTTTTGGCAAGGTAGGGTATTTAATAGTTTATATTTTCTTAGAAGTCACAGTTGAATCCAGAAATCAATTACCAAAGAGATCTTGTTTTTCTTTAATTTCAGCATACTACAGGGATACAAATGTTGAGGTTACATATATTGCCTTTGCCCCACCCAAGTCAGAGCTTCAAGTGTGTCCAGGCCCCAGAGAGTGTGAAATAATGATTTAAAAAATATGGTAGAAAGCAAATCCCATATGATTTCTTTCATCAATGTTTTGTAGTTCTCTTTGTAGAGATCTTTCACCTCCTCAGTCAAGTATATTCATACGTATTTTATTTTCTTTGTAGCTATTGTTAATAGTATTGATTCCTTGATTCATTCCTCAGATTGACTGTTATTAGTATATAAAAATGCTACTGATCTGTGTACATTGATTTTGTAACCTGAGACTTTGCTGAATTTATTTATCAACTCTAGGAGTCTTATAGTGGAGTTTTTAGAGACTTCTAGGTATAAAATCATATCATCAGCAAAGGGGGATATTTGACCTCCTCTTTCCTGATTCTGAGGCACTTTATTTCATTCTCTTGCATGATTGCTCTGGCTAGGACTTCCAACACTATGTTGAATAGAAGTGATGACCCTGGGCACCCTTGTCTTGTTCCAGTTCTTAATGGAAATGATATCAACTTTTCCCCTTTCAGTATGATGTTGGCTGTGGGTTTGTCATAGATGGCTTTTAGTATTTTGAGGTATGTTCCCTAGCCTAGTTTATTGAGGGCTTTTATCATGAAGGGGGTGCTGAATTTTATCAAATGCTTTTTCTGCATCTATTGAGATGATCGTATGGTTTTTGTTTTTAATTATCTTCATGTGGTAAATCGTATTTATAGATTTGTATATTTTGAAACATCCTTGCATCCCTGGGGTGAAACTGACTGGATCATGGTGAACTATGTTTTTGATGTGCTGTTGCATCCAGTTTGCTGGAATTTTATTGAGGATTTTTGCATCTATGTTCATAAGGGATATTGATCTATAGTTTTCTTTTTTGTTGTATCCTTTCCTGGCTTTCGTATCAGGGTGATACTGACTTCATAGAATAAATTAGGGAAGATTTCCTCCTTCCCAATATTATGAAAGAGTTTTAGTAGGATAGATGCCAGTTTTTATTTGTATTATAGGTCTGGTAGAATTCAGCTATGAATTCATCTGAAACTGGGTGTGGATTTTTTTTGGAAGGGGGTAGTTTTTTTATTACTATTTCAATCTTGCAACTCATTATTCATCTAGTCGGGATTTCTATTTCTTCTTGATTCAAATGTGGGAGATTGTGTATTTCAAAAATTTACCCATTTACTCTAGATTTTCTAGTTTGTGTGTATAGAGGTTTTCATAGTAGTGTCAGATGATATTTTGTATTTTTGTGATATCAGTTGTAGCATCTCCTTTTATATTTCTGATTGAGCTTATGTGAATACTTTCTTTTCTATTTCTGGATAATTTAGCTTGTGCTCTGTCAATTTTGTTTAATTTTTCAAAGAATCAACTTTTATCATTCATCTTTATACTGTTTTCTTGGTTTCCATATCATTTACTTCTGCTCTGATCCTTGTTATTTCTTTTCTTCAGCAGCTTTTGCTTTGGCTTCTTTTTCTAGTTCATTGAGGTGTGATATTAGGTTATTAATTTGTGATCTTTTTGATGTAGGCATTTAGTGCTATGAACTTCCCTCTTAGCACTGCTATTGCTGTACTTCAGAGATTTTGTAAACTGTGTCACCTTTTCGATCCAATTAGAAAAATTTTTTTTTATTTCCATCTTGATTTCATCATTGACCCAAAGATGGTTCAGCAACAGGTTGTTTAATTTTTATGTATCTGTTTAGTTTTGAGAGTTCCTCCTGAAATTGGTTTCTGGTTTTATTCCTGTGTGGTCTGAGAAGACATGTGCTATGATTTTGATTTTTCTAAATTTGCTGAGAGGTGTTTTGTGGCCTAATATATGATCTATCTTGGAAAATGTTCCATGTGCTAATGGGAAGAATGTATATTCTGCAGTTTGGGGTAGAATGTTCCATAAATGTCTGTTAGGTTAGGTCCATTTGTTCTAGAGTCCCATTTAAGTTTAGTGTTCTTTGTTGATTTTCTGCCTTGATTATCTGTCTAGTTCTGTCAGTGGAGTGTTGAAGTTCCTGGTAATTACGATGTTGCTGTTTATTTCCTTTTTTAAATCTAGTATAATTTGTTTTATGAACCTGGGACATCCTGTGTTAGGACATATATATTTGAGATTGTTATATCTTCATATTGAATTGATCCCTTGATAATTATGTAATGACCATATTTGCCTTTTTTTTTTTTTTACCATTGTTGATTTAAAGTCTATTTTATCCTCCTCACTTTTGGTTTCTATTTCCAGGGACAATTTTTTCCACTTCTTTACCTTGAGTCCCTGGGGATATTTATGAGTTAACTGGATTTCTTGGAGACAGCATATATTTGGGTTCTGATTTTTTTTTTATCCATTCTGCCAATGTATATCTTTTAAATGGGACATTTAGAACATTTATATTCAATGATAGTATTGATATATGGAATAATTTTCTGGTCACCATGTCAATTATTACCTAGTTGCTTTGTTTTTCCTTTGCATTACTGTTTTATAAGTTAGTTTTAACTTACGGGTGTTTTTATACTGGTAGGTATTGATTGTTCTCTTGCATGTACAGAGCACTATTAAACATTTCTTTTAGGGTAAGTATAGTGGTAACAAATTTCCTTAGTATTTGCTCGTTTAGGATAGACTTTATTTCTCCTTCATTTATGAAACTTAGTTTTGCAATATACAAAATACCTGGCTGGCAGTTATTCTGTTTAAGAACACTAAAAATGGGATCCCAGTCTCTTCTAGCTTATGAAGTTTCTTCTGAGAAGTCTGTCATTAGTCTGATCAATTTTCCTTTGTTAGTTACTTAATGCTTTTATCTTACAGCTTATAAGATTTTCTCCTTCACTTTGACTTTGGCCAGATTGATGAATATGTGCCTTGGTGATATCCTATTTGCCATGAATCTTCCAAGTGTTCAATGACCTTCTTATATCTGGGTATCTAAATCTCTAGCAATAGCAAGAAAGTTTCCCTCCATTATTTCTTCAAATAGATTTTTCCTGTTTTGGGGTTTTTTTTTTTTTTCTTCTTCTTCTTCTCCCTCAGGGATACTTATGATTCTTATATTTGTTTGCTTTGCATAATCTCATATTTCTCAGAGAGATTGTTCATTCTTCTTCATTCTTTTCTCTTCATTTTTTACTGACTCAGTTAATTCAAAAGCCTTGACTTCAAGCTCTGAAATTCTTTCTTCTGCTTGGTCTAGTCCATTGTTAAAACTTTCCACTGTATTTTGAATTCCCTAAATGATTCTTTCAATTCTGGAAGCTGTGTTATATATTTCTTAGATTATTTATCTCTTTAGTGAATTTTTCATTCAGTATTGAATTTTTTTTTTGATTCTTTATGTTGGCTTTCAACCTTCTCATTGATACCATTGATCTTATTTGAGATCTGTATTCCAAATTCTATATCTCACATTTCAACAATTTCCTTTTGGTGGGAGTCCATTGATGGAGAGCTAGTGTGATCCTCTGGGTGTGTCAAAACAGTCTGCTTTTTCAAGTTGCCAGAGTCCTTATGCTGGTTTCTTCTCATCTGGAACCTCTTCTCTCAGCTCAAAAGAGCTTTGCAGTGCACATGTGCTCTTATGCTGGGAACTCTGGTGCTCATTGAAGAGAGGGAGAGGTGCCTGGATGGTCTGCTTGAGTCCCACTCAGGAATATTGGCTGGGCAGGAGAGGGGCAGATGAACTGTGAACCTATAACACTGCTGCTCTCCTGCATCTCCCCATCTCCTGTGATTGTCACAGTTCAAGCAGGTGCTGGTGGATATTCATGTAGAGGGGTGGACCAATCCCCAAGCTGAAGCTGAAAGCTCTCTGGGGGCAGGGCAGGTGCCTTTCCATGGACGTAACTCTCCATGGAGTTTTTTCCACCCAGGTCCTCCAGCAGCAGCAGTGGGCAGAGCTAACTGGGCAGCAGCAGTGGGTACCCAGCTGAGTTTCTGGCCATGAGGGAAGGGAGGTTGGACGTGCCTCACTATACTTCCTCCCTTTGGGAGTTTAGATACAATTGACCAGCACTAATGTTAAAACAGAGATCACAAGACTGACAAAACAGAATCTTTGTGAAAATAAGATACTACATTATTAACAGCACCTAAGGCCATACAGGGCAAAGGTTAAATCATCTGCAGGTCATCAATTTGCTTAACAGATCGCTTGAGTTGTATATTATGGCTTCTTTCTGAATAGCAACCTCCCTTATCCTAACTTTAAACATTCCAGGCTTACAGACAAAGCTTTATTTCTTTAACCTATTAGAATTCAAAGTGTCTTTGAACCCACCTGTAACCTGTAAGCCCTTGTTTTGAAATATCTCACATTTTAGGGCCAAACCAATGTGTACAGCCCATGTATTGATTTGTGATTTTGCTTACAATTTCTGTCTCCCTAAAATGTATAAAACCAAACTGTAACCCAACTGCCTTGGGACCACTTACTTAAGACTTTTGGACTGTGGCTCCTCAAGCCATGATCACCCACATTGGCTCCAAATAAACCTCTTTAAATTATTTTACAGAGTTTGGATTTTTTCTGTTAACATCAGCCAAGAAGAAACTTAAAGCATTGTATGGCCATAGAGTTCTCAAAAGTGACCAAAATTTTAAAGAAGCAATCTGATGCTTACACTCTGTCCGTCAAGTTCAGGTTAGAGCAGGTGATAACAATCCAGAAGTTGTAGAAACCTCTATAGAAGTTTCATAGGTGAAAGAAATTTTTCCTTATGTGGCATTTAAAATAAGTCAACTTAATGGCTAGTGTGATATTGTGATATAACAAGAAACATATATTTGGTTTTCCCCTTCCTGACACAGAGCTCCTAAAACCTTGGAATTTCCTGAGTGATAGGGGTAAGGAGAGAATCTTTTGTTATTCATAATGAGGCTCTTTCAAATATACCAGAGTTCATGTTAATGAGGTGACTCTTGCTGGGCCCCTAGATAGCTTCAAGATTGGAACTGGTTGCCAGAAGAACCAGCCATATGAATAGAGGGTTTGAACTGTTAGCTCTACTCTCAACCACAGGTAAGGGGAGAGGGGATGGAGATAGAGTTAATTACCAACAGCCAAAGATTTAACCAATCATGCCTATGTAATGAAACTTACAAGAAAACCCTAGAAATTGGAGTTTGGACAGCTTCCCAGTTGGTGAAGACATAGAGGTGCTGGAAGGGTTGTGTGCCCAGACAGGGCAGGAAGCTCTGCACCATTTTGTCCATAGTTTTCCCTGTGAATCTCTTCCATATGGAGATTCCTGCATTATATTCTTTGAAATAAACCAGTAATAGCAAGTCACGTGCTTTCATGAGTTCTGTGAGCCATTCTAGCAAATTACCAAAACTGAAGAGGGGTCATGGGAACAGCTAACTTTATAGCTGGTTGGTTGCTCTTCGCATCTGAAGTGGGGTCAGCCTTGTGGGACTGAACTCTTAATCCCTGTGGGATCTGCGGTAGTTCTGAATTGAATCATTGGACACCCCATTGGTGTCCATAAAATTGGAGAATTGGTATGGGGGAAAAACACACATTAGGTATAAGAAGGGGTTCTATGAGTAAAAATTACATCTTAGTAACTAGGGAGTTTAAGTTGTTAATTTAAATTAAATTTCTAAATTAAATAAATGAATTAAAACTATGCCATTGAATAATATAGAAAATATAAGCATTAAAAATTACAAAATGTGACAAAGTATACAGATCCAGATTGACTCAACAATCCCACTTCTAGAAATGTCATCACAATTATCTTACAGATATCCATGCCCACGCATACAAAGATGTATGTAGAAGGATGTTCACTGTCACATTGTTTGCATTAGCCCCTTGGATAAAAGCGTAAATACACAAAAATCTGTGAGGCTGTATAAATAATGTTGCATTCATATAATATGTTATTGTTACCTAACAAATGGAGGAGTTCATACCCTTGGTGGGTATCAAGTCAATAGACACAGCCAAGGTGGTTATATCAAGGTAATTGTTATTATTTGGCATGAGTGAAAAACACACTGGGGACACACACAAAGCAGTGTGTCCCCAAACAAGGAGTTGGACTGGTCTTATAGTCAAAGGATAATGAGGCATAATGTGTAGGATCTTGCAATGGAATGATGCCAGGAAATGTGCTCTGACTGGATCCTGCCATGAGGTGATGCCAGGACTCAGTCTGATTGGATCCTGGAACCTGCCATGAGGTCTCTGCTTTTTAATTCAGGTCCAAGAACTTTACATTCCACCCATGGTTGTATGCTTGGTTCATCTGGGCATGCTCAGGTTACATGACCTTCAACCTGGGGGTCCAGAGCAACTGAAAAACAACTCACAACTTTTATTACATAAAAGTTAAGTGAAATTGGTCTGGCACAGTTACAATACCAGCCACCAGACATTTAAAAAAGTGAGTTAGATAGTTGGATTGTGCTCAAAGAGCCAAGACACAATGTTAACTGGGAAAAGAAAAAAAAAGTCAGAACCGTGTACCAATCTGCCTCAATTTTGTTTCAAATTATATGTACATGTTTTTGCATGAATTTACACACAGAAAGTTTCTGGATGAATACAAAATAAACCATTATTGCTTACCTCTTCTATAGGAAGGAAAAAAAACACTTCTCAAACAGGAAGATTCATATTTAGCTTTCAGAATTTTGTACCATTTATACTGTTTAAATGCTTCACCTTGTTCATTTTTTTGATTATTTTTAATTAATAGAAAAGATTATGGTTTTTTTTAAAAAAAGGAAGAAGAGCAAAGAAATCTGAACTAATTTTAAATGGTAAGATAGAATTTTGAATAGCACTGGGAAGGAATTCTTATGGCTGAGTAAATTGGCCCCGAAAGTCAAACTCAAAGCATCAAGTAACCAGCAGTCACTAGCCTTGACAGGTGAGCATTGTCTGTAAGGAGCATTGGTCCTCAGCCTGATCACTGGGAAACAGAAAGAAACAAGAGAACATTTTGGCCGTATCCCCATGATATTCAAGTGTCTGATGGAAACAAACATGCCCCAGTAAAAAGATCTCTGGCCATTTGACATACTGTCTCAATTTCAAGACATAATATGGACTATTGACTGTTTTTAAAATTTTCTTATGGGTATCTAGAATGGGGAAATATAGTCATGGTCTTCAGAAAGAGAGATGACATTGGAGGTTGTTAAGAATTCCAAATGGCTGTGATCCCAGCTACTCGGGAGGCAGAGGCAGGAGGAACACTTGACCCAGGAGGTCAAGGCTACAGTGCACAATGATCGTGCCTGTGAATAGCCATTGTACTCAAGCCTGGACAACATAGCAAGACCCTGTCTCTTTAAAAAAAAAAAATTCCAAGTGGGGTAATGCTTAGGGGAGAATGATGTCTTCTTTCAGGTTCTTATTTATAATAAAAATAAAATTTGAAAAGAGTTACTATTCCCCAGAACCAACTGATTTCACCTGTGCCATGTTTACAGTTTAAGTCCCCAAACAGTATCAGCATAATGTAGCAAAAATACCAACAAATTTGAGGTCTGAACAGCAACGTTCAAATTTCAGATATACTAAATAACATTTACTTAAGTTGCTTAAATTTTAAATGTCAATTTTTTTCATTTACTGAAAAAAGTAAAAGAGAATTATAACATTTCACAGGTAACTTAGGTATTATTTAGAAATAAAAGGAGTTCAATACTCATGTCCATTTACAGACTGAGACAATTCAGAAGCATGCACATGCACAGACAAACACACTCACACACACTTTTAACTATTAAAACAAGAAAACCCCAAAAAGTCTACTCTAAGGAATATAAAACAGTGAGTACTCTTTCAACACTTTGGTACTTGACTTAAATATTCATGTTGTGGTATACTTAGCACTCTATACATCTTTTTAATGTAATATTCCTATCAGCCCAGTGTAATTATTAGTGAATGTATTTCTTTTTATTTTCTCCTGCATTTCTTTCAGATGAAATTATGCTTCACAAAATAATATCTCCTAACACATTCATATTGCATTTTTGCATATCTAACTTGATATCTTCCCCTGAGTTTATTTTATTTTTTATATACACACACACACACACACACATATATATATATATATATATATATATATATATATATTATATACAGGGTCTCACTCTGTCACCCAGGCTACAGTGCAGTGGTGTCAGAGTTCATGAGCCGCAACCTCAAACTCCTGTGCTCAAGGGATCCTCCTGCCTCAATCTCCTGAGTAGCTGGGACTATAGGCACATGCCACCCTCAAGCAGTCTTCTCGCCTTGACCTCCAATAGAGCTAGGATTGCAGGCTTAAGCCATCATACCTGGCCCTCCTCTGAGTTTTATTAAGTGATATTGATATGCATCAGTTGCAATTTTAAAGAAAAAATAAAGAATTTGATGTTGCTGCTTCTAATATTCAGCTTTTTATGGTGCCATTCTTCATGCCGTGCCCTCTGCTTCCAATGCCCTCACTCCACCTGATGCTGTATGCACTTTGGTGTCAAACTCCTATTAAATTAAATTGAGCCTCAATGCAAAATTTGAGCCATGGAATTCAAGCTCTCATCATGAGCCCCAAGCTTAACAGCTTGTAAATCTGTATAATCAACTGAGAGCAAGTGTGTGCAAGAGAAAAGCAGGAAAATAATCTTGTGATTAAAAAGCAACTCAAACAAAACCAGTTTGAAAGTCCTTTTGCCTTGTTATAACTACTATGAGTGTAATATGCATGGTGCATTGACAGAGAGTTTTCCCTAGCTACCTCTTCTAGGAACCTCCAGGAACATTCTCCCAAGGAATGGGAAGAAACTCCATTTTTAATAAATCCAGGAGCAGAATGTATAATCCTCCCAGCAACTCTGTAAAGTTGGCAAGAACATCCCCTTTTAACAGATGGCAGGAAGCAAGGGGCAGAGTAGTTCAATAACTTTCCCAGAAAAGTCCAGCTCTGTGGTAGGACCAGGATGTGAACCAGGTTCATCCTCCAAGGTGTGCTCCAGCCATTGACCTCACATTCCTTCAGAGCAAACCTTGACAGTCTCTGCCAGGGAAGCCTGTCTGAAAGGGACAGGGGAAATACGATAAGCACGAAACTTTCCCATGGCTGGCTATTATATGAGGGAAAAGAGAGGGAAAATCCAAGACTCTGTTTTTGGGAACAGCATTTGGCAGCTTCCTGAGACTGGAGCAGGCCAGGGTGCCTTTTATCAGTAATCCCATTCACTTTCATCCCCAGAAGACCCACTTTCTGCTTTGTTGTGTTTCCAGCCAGTTGAATCTAACATTAGTTTTCTTTTACATTACAGATTCAAATAACACTTTGTGGCAGAAATGAAGCTGCAGCCAATATAATCCTATTTGCTTAATTCCCTTATCTAGGTGGACTGGGTTAGCAAGGCCTGCCTGAGCAGCTGATGACTGGCCAGCCCATGCAAGGCAGGGCCATCTCATCTTTTCATTTATAATTGTTTAGCTAAAATGAAATGAAACAAATGGAGAAATTTCCTTAGTTGCCTTGTCATCCTCCCCCTGTCAAAAACAGACGTTAGTCCAGATAAAGGATGGGCTCAGTTGGAAAAGCAAGGGAAATAACAGTTTATGCCATGGTTTTGAGTTATAGAAGGTCTAGGTCAGGTAATCTAAGCATAATTTAAGGGATTTCTTCCCCATGCCTTTCTCCCAAGGGTAATTTTAGCTACAAATGGTTTTCACTTTATATGCTAATTCTAGAACATTTAACTTCTTCCACCCCTATGCCCATTCCCACGAAGGATTATTAGACTCTATTCTTACCTCGGCGAAGGGATAAAGAGAAGTAGATAGATTTGAGAGCTCTCCAGGGGCAGATTTCAGGACCTGGTGACTGATGAGATGTTGAAAGGAAGACTCTAGAAGGATCCCCAGGTTTCTCTTTTGGTAACCGGGCATGTCCATAGAATTCCTCATCTTCGCTTTGCTTAGCACATCAAGAACAAGCAATAGCTCCAGTTCTGCACCAAAAAGTAGCCTCAAAAAGTGCCATTTGTCCTTGATGATCCAGAGGCTAAAATTGTACATGCCGGGCCAGGTGTGGTGGCTCACGCCTATAATCCTAGCACTCTGGGAGGCCAAGGCAGGCAGTTCACTCAAGGTCAGGAGTTTGAAACCAGCCTGAGCGAGACCCCGTCTCTACCAAAAAATAGAAAGAAATTAATTGACCAACTAAAAATATATATACAAAAAATTAGCCAGGGATGGTGGCACATGCCTGTAGTCCTAGCTACTCAGGAGGCTGAGGCAGTAGGATGGCTTAAGCCCAGGAGATTGAGGTTGCTGTGAGCTAGGCTGACACCACGGCACTCACTCTAGCCTGGGCAACAAAGTGAGACTCTGTCTCAAAAAAAATAAATAAATAAAATTGTACATGCTTTCATATACTAACTAAAAGAAGAGTAATTTAAATATGAGCAGAGATTTGTAGCAGAAAAGTATATAGATGGACACCTGACTTGAACAAGAAGGAATCTACAAAAGAAAGCCCACTGTACTTTCAAGACATTTTAATTCCATGTATCTTCTGGTTAGAAAGCCTTGTATACGTAAAAATAAAACTTTCAGATTAGCACTTAATTTCTTCTTGCTGTGATAGGCCCAATGCATTTGCAAGTTTAAAAATCATTAAGCACTCCTTACCATGCACAC
Organism: Mirza zaza; assembly: GCA_008750895.1. Lineage (NCBI taxonomy): Eukaryota > Metazoa > Chordata > Mammalia > Primates > Cheirogaleidae > Mirza > Mirza zaza. The sequence continues at coordinate 40,616 of VSMD01011507.1, read as the reverse complement.
CTCCCTACCCATCCTAAAAATACCCTCCCTGCATATTTTTTCTTCTTTGATTTGTAAATGCATGTGCCAAAGCACAGGTCCTAAGAAATGCATCACTTTTGTGGGGGGACTTTCACTCTCATAAAAGATTTAACAGATGTTTAATGAGTGCCTACTTATGCAGGTTTAAGGAAAGTGCCTACATATGCAGGTTTAGGGAAAGAGATACATCTCAGAAATGATGAAAATATTGCCCAGTTCTTTCTGGATCTTTCTCATCTGTGCTTCACAAACTTTCCAGTGGTGGAAGTGGCCGTGACAGCACATAAAAGTGGTTGTATACTGCTGGGAGCTCTAGAAGTAGCCTGAAGGGAACACTACGAAAGAAAAACTTACACAATCTCATGTTTTAGATTGTGCATTCAGGGAAATTTTATATTATACTCCTAAATATGCATTTGCTTTTGTGTTGCAATGATAGAAGGAGTTGTGCCATATTCTATAGGTTTACATAACTCCTGTCATATGTCCATGTGTCCAGATGTAACCATGTCTCGGTGGAACACTGACTTTAGGCTTTATGTCTTAAAGCCCATCACCCTGACGCATACTTGTCACAACACAGAAATGAGCCTTAGCCCCTCCCATATTGATGAGAACCTTGTTCCCAGACTTCATCTGGACCCACCTTACTCTCTTCTTGCCAATCTGCCCATTTTACAATCCATCATTTCTCTTCTTTACATGATTTTACCTTAAACTAATTTTTGGCACCATTTTCTGGCTTTAACCTTTAGCTTGCCCCCTCGTCCTCATTTTGGTAACTTCTCTGGCTACATTGTTTTTTACAGTCCTTGGTCTCTCCCAGACTCTGTCTCTACCTTTGCCAAGAACATCAAGTCTCCCTGAACCCAGGTTCTCCCTAGACCCAGGGGTGAGTCCTAGAAAAAGAAAGAAAAAAAATTAATATTTGTCTTCCAAAGTACTAAAAAGACTAAGCTTGGCTGAAGTAAAATATTCAACGTATTAGTGTCCTAGGACTTTCGTAACAAATTGCCACAAACTGAGTGGCTTGAAATAACAGAAATGTATTTACCCTTTCACAGTACTAGAGACTAGAAGTCTGAAATCAAGGTGTAAGCAGGGCCATGTTCCCTCCAAAGGCTCTGGGGGAGGTGCTTCCTTGTCTCTTCCAGCTTTTGGTGATTGTCAGGAATCTTTGGCGTTCCTTGGCTTGCAGCTGCTTCACTCCAGTCTCTGCTTTCGTCTTCACATATGTTCTCCCTGTATGTATCTCTCTGTTTTCTCCACTTACAATGGTACCAGTCATAAGATTAGAGCCCATCCTTATTGAATATGATTTCATATTAACTTATTACATCTGTAAAGATCTTATTTCCCTAAGGTCCTCTCTGAGGTTCCAGGTAGACATGAATTTTGAGAGGGACACTATTCGACCAAGTACCCCAGTAAGTGTTGATTCCTTTCTTCGTAATGGCAGAAAAGGAACAGATGACAGACTACATGACATGCATTAGAATTGAGCTTCTTCAAATATTATTTGATATGTCAGTGAAGTTCTTCAACTCCAGTACCCTCTCTGAGAGATCTTCTTGTCACTGGATACTATCTATTCTTTGGAGGCAATCACTCCAATTTGTGATGTCCCAGGAATTGTTCTGGTAGCATTTTAGCTTGCATTTGTTGTGCAAATATGGCCAATGCCAGGCATGGCTCATATTCTAGAATGAATCAAATCCCACATGCTCCTGATTACTTTGTTTGCTTTAAGGAGACTCTAGCCACCTCAAGAACAGATCAATGATTGAGGTTTGCATCTCTCACAGCAAGTGCTCACTAACCACTTATGAATTAAATACATAAAATAATGCTGATAAAAACAACACGCACACATTCACTGGAAGTTTACTATGTTCCAATCTAGGTCAACATTGTCCAATAGAAATATAATGCAAGCCACATGTTATTCTCAAATATTTTGGTAGTCACATTTTCAAAAAGAGAAAGAAACAGATAAAACTAGTTTTAGTAATATATTTTATTTCACCCATGTGTCTAAAATAGTTCATTTCAACCCAATATACTCAAAATAGTATGATTTAAGTATTTAAAATTTTTAAGACATTTTGCATTTTTAATTCATCCTATGCCTTCAAAATTCACAGTGTGTTTTATATTTACATCAGATCTCAGTTCAGACTAGCTATATATTAGGTGCTCAGAAGCCTGAGCATGTGGCTAGTGATTATCACCTCAGACAGAATAGTTCTAGGCATTGTATTAAATACTGTACAAGTATTATTTATTTAAACATCATGATAACCTACAAGAGGATATTATATGTATCCCATTTTTCAGATGAAGAAACTAAGGTTAAGAGTGGTTATATAATTCACCCAACATAAAATAACTAATGATTGCCACCTCCAGGATTCAAATATAAGTGTTTTTCATAGGACCCTATTCTCTTAACTGCTGCACTATATTGCCACCCAACATGGGAAGATGGGTGGGTGGATGAATATAGAGTTTTTATGAGGTTATTCCCTGGATTCTGGGCTTTTTATTCCCTTTCTCTTCTGTTCTTCCCCTCCAACAAGATAGTACACATGCACACGTGCCCACACACATACACTCATGCACTGGACCAATATTTTTCGACCATCCTCAAATTCATTACCATCTGTGTCAGAGTCACTTGGACTCCCCAGTTCCCCAGGCCCTATTTCTATATGATTCTCATCTAGTAAGTCAAGGAAAGCTCAAGACTCTATGTAACTCTTCTCAGTTTAGGATTCTGATGCCCATTATATAAGTATTCACAACTTTGGCTAATATTAGGTCATCTGGAGCTTTAAAAATACCATGTCTGAACTCCATCCACAAGATTCTGATATATTGAATAACTAGGTTGCAGTGAAACCTGAGCATCAGTTATTTAAAAGTGGACAGGTGGAGTTGAAGATCTGCACTGACATTTGAGACCCGCTTTCGGCCATGCATCTCTGCTCCCAGCCAGTCTGGATAATTATGCAACACAACATTTAGAAGAATCTAAAGAAATAAATTTAAAACTGTTGAGCTGCCAGGTATCCAGGTGGTCAATTAGGACAATGAACAAAACTGAAAGTAACAATCCAGTCTTTATTCACTTATTGTAATAAGAGGCAACAAGAGGTGCTGGCTCTCTGGTGGTCCATTTCCCACAACAAAATGGCACCAGGCAATGGTCAACTGGATATAACACAGATGGGGGTAATTGTCTCATGACTGAGGGACCCTGAAGAAAAAGCTCTTTTCTCTCATGACCATGTCAGCTAGGACAAGAGAAGATGAAGGCTAGGAGTAGAAAGGTATACTGAGTCAAAGTGAAGAAAAATGCTTTGGCCAAGGCTTCCAGAAAGGAGGCTTCTGAATAAAGGTGACTGTCTAGCAGTGCAGATATGCAGATGAGCATGGCTGGGTGGGAGGGCTGAGCTGTTGGCTGCATCTCTCTCCAGAAAACCATAACGCACTGGCTATGCACCAAGTCTGGTATGGGCAGGGCAGATTCCCCCTGGCAAAGCCTTGTAACTGCCTCTGATTGGGCCCAAAAGATCGCACACAAGATTTTGGCCTGAGACCAGACACCTCAAAAAGTCAATAGCCCAACTGTGTTGAGTATCAGCAGTCAATCTGTGGGCCCTAAATTGTCTGAGCCAGTCTGTTCTGAAAAGCAAGCAAGCTCCTGAGCATTGTGATTAGGCAAAGCCAGTCATCAGTGAATCACTTTAATGACTTGCCCCCCCCAAAAAAAAACAACAACAAAAAACTTGCCTTCCCTCTACAGAGACCCCTTCACTCTTTGTTTCCTTAGACACGTAGGACAATTGACTCCCCCAACCACTCCAAGTACCTATAAGGGAGTTTTTTCAGTTACAAAAGGCAGAAAACCAATGTAAACTAGCTTAAATCATAAAGGAAGTTCTTGTCCCAAGGAACTAAGCAGTCAGACCAAAGGCACAATTGACTTTAAGCATGGCCAAATACATATAGGGGTCCAAATATCTCATAAGAAATCTCTCTTTCTAGTGCTCTTTTGTTCTGCTTTCCATCATAAGGGCTTCATGCTCAGGAGGCTCTTTCTACAAAGCATTAAAGACAGCCAGGAGCAGCTCAGGCTCAACCTTGCTCACAGCTAGGAATCTCGGAAGAGGGCTGCTCTTTATCCAGCAGTGACCAGAGCAAACTTAAACAAAGACTGTGATTGGCTCCTCTAGGGTCACATGTCCATCCCTGGACCAATCACAGCAAGGCAGAGCCACATCATTGCCAACTCCACCAGAAATACATGGAGAGAGAGAGGAAAGTTCCCAGAAGGAAGGCATGCAAAGTATACGAAAAGGAACAACTATATGGCATGCTATTAAAGTTTGATGTGAAGAAATAACTTTGAAAACTTGTTTATTAAAAAAAAAAACTATTATGTTTATAGATCCTGTGTTCTTGAAGAGTAAAAACCACTTCAAAAAATATTTGTTTAGCCCAGAATATTTTAATAGGAATCCAGATATTAACTCAAAAGAGAGGTGAGAATAAAAGGGAGCTTCTTAGCCACAATTGTAGAAAGGACCCAGGTACTGGGTATGGCATTTTACAGAGATCATCTCATTGAAGGCTTAGGAACACTATCAGGCAAGATGGGAAAACTGGAGCCCAAGAAGATAAAGCACTTTCCCAAGAACTCAGAACTAGCAAATATTTAGTTGATGCAAAAGTAATTGTGGTTTCAGACCATGAATTTTAAATCATTATAACTAGGCTCAAACACATCTTTATTAATCAAAATAGTAACCATTACAATCAACACATTTTTGCCAATGAGAAATAAGTTTGTTTATTCCTATAGCAACAAAATCTATGTTTTGGGATTCAACAAAGTCTTGGAAAACATTTTCTGCATCCTGCTGGTTGTGGAAGACTTTTTCACTGCAAAAAGTTGTTGAGATGCTTGAAGAAGTGGTAGTCGGTTGGTGAAAGGTCAGATGAATATGGCAGATGAGGCAAAACATCGTTGCCCAATTCTTTCAACTTTTGAAGCATTGGTTGTGCAACATATGGTCAACATTGTTGTGGAGAAGAATTGGGCCCTTTCTGTTGACAATGTTGGCTGCAGGTGTTGCAGTTTTCAGTGCATCTCATTGATTTGCTGAACATACTTCTCAGATATAATGGTTTTGCGAGGATTCAGAAAGCTATAGTTGATCAGACCAACAGCAAATCACCAAACAATGACCATGACCTTTTTCTGGTGCAAGTTTGGCTTTGGGAAGTGCTTTGGAGCTTCTCAGTCCAACCACTGAGCTGGTAATCTATTATATAAAATCCATTTTTCGTTGCATGTCACAATCCAATCAAGAAATTCATCACTGTTGCATACAAGAAGAGAAGACAACACTTCAAAACAATGATTTTTGTGATTTTTCGATCAGCTCATGAGGCACCCACTTACTGAGCTTTTTCACCTTTCCAATTTGCTGCAAATGCCAAATGACTATAGAGTGGTTGACATTGGGTTCTTCAGCAACTTCTCTTGTAGTTGTAAGAGGATCAGCTTTGATGATTGCTCTCAGTTGCTTGTGGTCAACTTCTGATGGCCAGCCCCTGTGCTCCTCATCTTTAAGGCTCTAGTCCAGGGGTCTGCAAACTTTTTAAACAGGGAGCCAGTTCACTGTCCCTCAGACTGTTGGAGGGCCATTGGAGAGTGTGGTGCACATTCCACACATGTGTGCTGTGGACCCGGGATGAGTCAGCTGCTAAGCAGAACAGGCAGTGGTGGCAAAAACACCCGGCAGTCTGGATAAATGTCCTCGGTGGGCTGCATATGGCCCACAGGCCATAGTTTGAGGACACCTGCTCTAGTCTCCTTTGCAAAACTTCTTGAACCACCACTGCACTGTACATTCATTGGCAGTTCCTGGGCCAAATGTGTTGTTAATGTTGCAAGTTGTGTCTGCAGCTTTGTGACCCGTTTTGAACTCAAATAAGAAAATGGCTTGAATTTGCATTTTGTCTAACATCATTTCCATAGTCTAAAATAAATATAAAATAAAAAGCAAATAATAAGTCATTAGCAAAAAAAATAAAGTAAGAAATGCAATTAAAATGATGTATAACACAATCACATTTATTTAAGAATGTATTCCAATATCAAATGGCAAATTTCAACAATGCTAAAACCTCAATTACTTTTGCACCAATCTAATAGCAGAACAGCTCTTGCACCCAAAGCTGATTCTCTCATGAAAACAACATGATTTAAAAAAATTGTTTTTTATTTTGATAGATTTCAGGGTACAAATGGTTTTCAGTTACATGGATGAATTGAATAGTGGTGATGTCTGGGTTTTTAGTGTAACTATCACAAAAGAGTGTACATTGTATTCAATAAGTCCTTTTTCTTCCCTCACCCTCTTCTACACTCCCCTAGATGTTTTCTTATTATGACCAGCTGGCTATATATTCACAACATAATCAGATATGTTATCTCATTTTATCCTCGCAATAGCCAATGAGGAAAATAAGGCAGGCACTATTATAGCTATTTGACAACACTTCTTCAAGGTCAGTCCCTAGAGATATCATTGTAGGCCCAGCCATCAAGGGAGAAAGACTTCAGAGCATCCAGAATTCCTGGCACCTCTGCACATTCAGGAGAGAGGGTGGTGACATTCCTGGATCCTCCCATTTTCTACTGGCATCTCTTAGAGAGAAACAACATGTTCCCTACACAGCTTCCCTTACTCTCCACTCCTTCCGTGGAATCTCCCTGGAGGACACTAGGAGATGGATCCTAACCAGGACTATTTGCATCCTTATGCACACTAGCTCATGACAACTGAGAGTGTTCAGGTTGCCTATAAAGCCAAACTAATTAAATCTACTTTATATAATGGCACTCAGTGCTTGTGTTTTGCATCCAGTCATCAAGGAGGAAATAACTGGGCAATGGAAAAAATTTAATCTTTGGAATCAAATGCATGGTAATTTGAATTCTGTCTAGTACATTTTCTAGCACATAGTAGGTATATATGTTAAATTCTTTTCCTTTTCCATTTGGAAAGTTCAATTCAAATATAATGTAGTGAAAGGAAATTTGAACTAGAAGCCAGAAAATTTGTATTCCATTTCTTCCTCTGCCACAGATTTACTCTGTGACCTTGCTAAGGTGATGTAGCCTCAATGTTCCTCGGCTTCCTCATTCTTCAAATGAGAATAATAATGCCAGTCTAGCTTACCTCCAGACTATCAGAGGGATTAAATAAATTAATGATCATGAATTCGTTGTGAAAAGTATAAAAAGCTGCACAAATATTTGGAATCACATTGGGCCATACCCTCATCAATAATCTCTGGGACAGCCTTCGGAGCGCGTGCATACTGGCAGAAAGAAATGCAAAGTGGTTATTTCACTTTGCAAGGTCACTGCTGTGCTACAGACATTGACAAGCCTGAAGAACATGGAGGTCGAATACCAGGGAAATCCTTCATGCAACAGAAGATTTTGTCAGCAGAATTGAGCAGAATCCCAAGTCATAGATGATATCCTAAAAGCATGGTTAACTCTCCGATTAACATTTCAATGCAATTTAGAAAAGTCATGGCAAGCCATAGACTCCTAAAAATTTAAACTTGGAAGAGAACCTCAGAAATCCTAAGTCTAAATGCTTCATTTTCCAGTTGGGGAAATCGAGGCCCATATTCACTCAGCTAATTGCAAATCCACATTTTTCTACTATTCCAAGATTTTTTTTTTTTGCAATATAAATAAGGAATTAAAAATTCTCAAAATCCGAAAACATCTCGTTTAATTTAAGCACCATTGTTACTGAACAGAGCCCTTCAACCTGGACTGTAGAGGTGGCTGTACCTTCGTGGAATTTGGAAAGAAAAGTGAAGAGGATAGAGAACCCCCGTGGATAGTATAATTTATAAAATTAGTGTAGCATTTGAGGCTCTTCAGATGAAAGTCACCACAGAAATAAATGCTCATCTTTTCATGAAATAACTGAAAGAAATAAAATGTTTCACATTATGGCATATCTTGAAATGTTCCCATTAAATTCCAAAGCTGCCCTGTTTAGTTAACAGCTCAGCCTTTTCTGAAATGACTAACTCCAGGGTTTTAACTTTCCTGTGATACTTTTAATATGACCACGTATATTTTTTCCTCCAGGCTAGAAAAATAATTTTGTCACAGAAGAGGTACCTCAAGAATGAGGGAACCCCTAGAATATGGGCTTGACTCAGTAAGGAAATGGGAGTTCTCTTTTTTCTTTATTCATTGGAATATTATGATCTTATCAGTATACCCAAAGGGTTGTGTTCACCCAAACAAACAAATGTAGCTCATAGAAGACGGTCTCAGAAAACACATGTGTGCATCCTACTAGTGTAAGCTTGGAGCTGAGCCACCCTCTTCCTACCTACAAAGTAAGCACTTAAAGCATCTCCTAACCAGTCCCAGACCTGGTAAAAAAAAAAAAAATAGGAATGCCCTAAGCTTTCATAAATGAGGTACATTTGGATATTGTTAAACAGGGACCAAACCTGCAGGTGGCAGATACAGGCCAGGAGGCTGGTTCTTAGGGGTGGAGAGCCAGTGGGGGAAGTGAGGGCTGCAGGAAAACACAGCTAACAACTGCAAAAAGCAAGAACTTGAAGTTTTGAGGCATACCCACCTGTGGAGCTGCAGCTTTGTTATAAGAACACCTGTCAACCGTGTATACCAATCACCTGGTAACATTCCACACCTCCCATAAGCCCTCCCCTGAACCAGGCTAATAAAAGGAAACCACCTGGAAGTCCTCAACATCTTTCTGCACTCATGGAGACTGACTCGTGTTCCTCTCTGGAACGTACTCTCGCTTTGTATAGCTCCCTTCTTTTCTGCAATAAAAGTTGTTTGTGTGGAAATGCCTCCTGTCTGTGGTCACTCTGTCACATCAGCATTGCTTGTGAATTTTCCAAGCAAGGAGCCAAAGAACCAGGACAACAATCCACCAAGGTGCTGGACCTGACAGATATATTCTGCTATGATTTGAATTGTGTCCCCCAAAAAGACATGTAGAAATACTAACCCCCAGTGCTATATAATGTGACCTTACTTGGAAATAGGGTCATTGCAGATGTAATTAGTTAAGACAAGGTCTTATTGGAGAAGGGTGGAACCTTGATCCAATATGACTAATGTTCTTATAAGAAGAGGAGAAGACACACAGAGACAGACACACACAAGGAGAACAACATGTGTCAACGCCCTGTGATGTCGGAGGCAGAGACTGGAATGAAGCCACTGCAACCCAAGGCATCCTGAGACATGCTGGCAACACCAGGAGCTAAGAGAAAAGCATGGAACAGAATCTCCCCTAGAGCCTTCAGAGAGAGCCCGCCCCTGCCAACACCTTGATTTCAGGCTTCTAGCTTCCAGACTATAAAAGAAAGCATTTCCGTTGTTTTAAGTCACCTCGTTTGTGCTACTTTGTTATGGCAGCCCTGGGAAAATAATACACCTTTCAACTCCAAGGACAATAAAACAGAACCAGGACAAGGACATGCAAAGCGAAAGGGATGCAAGGCCACTCAGCCAGAGCATTCAGTGCCTTCCTCGCCTGGCAGGCAGGGCACTTTTCAAGCTCAGGCTTGAAAAATGGTCTCTTCTGTCACATGGCTCTGGAGAAAGAGTGAGGCAGGAAGGCCACCTTTACTGCTGACCTGGCATCATAAAAATAATTAGCAAATTGCCTCAAGGTGCTTCTGGAAGGTAATTCAGACACTGCTGCTGTTCAGCCTGAAAGAACAGCACAAAGCGGCCAGCCAGGCTGCTAATGCGTTACTTTCTGAGGAAACGACTGTGTTTATGAGCAGATATTACGACAAATTGTTCTCCACAGCAAAGAACATCTATTCTGCACCAGGTATATCCATATTTGGCTCACAAAACACAGCCTCAGGTGTGGAATGAAGGTCACTGTGGTCTGAGTAAGCAGACATGAAAGCTCTAATCCAGTTCCAAAGCCCAAGGGCAGCCAGTCTGCCCACCCGGAACCAGGAAGCTTGATTTCGCAGCTTCCCAGAAACACATGATGGTCCGGGAACTTCAGTGTGTAGGATCCAGACCCTCAAAGCTGGAGAGCTTCCTGACCCCCTAAGCATGGAGAAAAGTGAAAAGTTAAATACCTTACTCTAAATATGTCTATTAAGATGCTCTCAAACTCAATCTCTATCTCCTCATCAAGTCCTAATAATCAAAGGCTATCCTTCCTTAATTTAAACCCCAATATGTCTATTTTGTGTACATATATATGTAAGGAATCATTCCATGGCTATCATTTTAATTTTCATTTTGCATTATTCATTGAAAATATTAACATTGACCTTACATGTAGGAACAACAGGGTAAGACAAGCAGGATAAATTATGGTACTTGCTACAGACATCATGCTGAACACTTCAGATGTATGATGTCTTTCAATCCTTGCCCAAACCTCTGAGTAAGGGCTTATTATTATTCCTGAATTACAGGAGAAGATTGAGACTCGGATGATTTACACAAATTATCTATCCAAAGTCCCACAACAAGTCAAAGTAAAGTTGGCATTCAAGCAGAAGTCTGTTTGCCATCGAAGTCTGCTCTGCTATCCACTGCACTACCTATTCTGCCTCATCTTTGAAATGGAAGAAAAATCCAAAACCTGGGTCCAGTTTGTGATTCCAACACTAAGTGAATCTCTGTGGACCTCGTGGAGATCTCTATCTACCTTTTCCAGGGCAGGTAAGGATTTATAAACTGTAGAGTGCCATGCTCCAACAATGAACAAGTATTTCTTTTGCCTTCTCTTGCTATGTTTGGAATGTGCCCAGTAGGGACTTTTTCTGCTTCAAGAGGATGTTGATACAGCACAGTGACTACAATTAGTAAGAATGTTATTGTATAAGTGAAAATTGCTAAAAGCATAGATGATAAATGTTCTTAATATCAGAAAGAAATAATAACTATGTGAGGGGATGAATATGTTAATTAACTTGATTGCAGTAACCACTTCACTATATATAATACATATATCAAAACATCACATGTAGGCTGGGCACGGTGGCTCATGCCTGTAATCCTAGCACTCTTGGAGGCTGAGGCAGGTGATCGTTTGAGCTCTGGAGTTCGAGACCAGCCTGAGCAACAGCGAGAGGCTGTCTCTACAAAGACTGGAAAGAAATTAGCTGGACAACTAAAAATATAGAGAGAAAAAATTTAGCCAGGCATGGTGGCGCATACGTGTAGTCCCAGCTACTCGGGAGGCTGAGACAATAGGATTGCCTGAGCCCAGGAGTTTGTGGTTGCTGTGAGCTAGGCTGACGCCACAGCACTCTAGCCAGGGCAACAGAGTGAGACTGTGTCTCGAAAAATAAATAAATAAAATAAAATAAAACATCGCATGTACATCATAAATATGTACAATTTTCATATGCCAATTATACCTCAATAAAGCTAGAGAAAGACACAGAGAGAAGAAGAAAGGAAGAAAGGGGGTGGAGGAGGGGAAGAGAAAGTTAAAATTAACAAAAACTGGGGGAAAAAAAGGAGAATTTTGAGCAAAGCCAGCAGGGTGGGCAATCAGATCAACATAAGGCAGGCAGACAGGATAAGCAGCCATTGGTTTTTAAGATCAGAGTGGTCACATGGGGAGCAGGCACAGAATGAAGTGGATTCTGTACCCCAGTGTGAGAATAGAAGAGCAAAGGAAGTCACAAGACAATGATGGCAATTAAATCAACACAGACTACAGAACCATCCTTTTTCTCCTTTGTGTGGGTCTGCGACCCACAGGGAGAAAAATCAATTGAGAGCTTTGAACAAAAAGCAAGTCATTTAGGATTGTTGGAGATCTCTCTTCTCCCCTTTGGGACATATAAAATGTCTCACTCACCTGCTTTTAAATAAAAAATGGGGAACTTTATTCAGTAAGTGCCACAAATGGTTAAACGAATTATGGTACAGCCATAGATTGGAATAGTATGCCTCCCTTAAAAGTCCTATTTGCAAGAATATTTAATGCCCTGAGACAATGCTAACAAGGGAAGGTTAAGCATAAAAAACAGGATTCAAATGTTCCCCTGCAATAGAATCCCATTTCTTTAAGATACATGTAATTTCTGTTCATTCGAATAGAAAAGATATTAGAAGGAAATATACCCAAATTGTTAATAGTGTTTATCTCTAGATGAAGAGATAGTAGGCACTTTTTATTTTTTCCTTACAGTAGCTGTATTTGAAATAACTTTTACAAGGGCCATGTAATATTTTATAATATGAACAAATCATTCAATATTTCTAAATACTTTTGGCAAATACTGAATTAAAATATTGGGCAGTGAATCCCAAGAGCCAAGTTTTTGTTCCAACTCTACTTCAAATCTCTTCCCCAGCCTATGCCTCAATTTCCTCAGCTGTAAAACTCAAGAGTTGCTCTTAATAATCTACAGTTTGGTGCTTTCACTACACATTGTGGCCAATTAGTAAATCTAAGTGAAAGGAAGAAGTAAGGAAGAAACTGAGGGAGAAGAAGATAGGAAGGAGTCTGATAGAGAAGAAAAAAGAAAAGGAAAAGAAAGAGAAAGCTGTGAAGAGGGATACTGACCAAGCAAGTGTGAATTCAGAAGATTTTTGAGATGAATGTTGGTTGTAAGTGACCACCTGCTGTTCACCAGAGCCCAGCATTTAAAAGTAACAGACCTTTGAGCCTTCACAGATCTTCATCTGCTTTAATTATTAAACCTTTAAACATCGTGTGGAATGGCTTCTCCACACAAGTCCACCAAAATAGAAGCTAATCTCGATGCTAAAGCAGAAGTGACTGTAGGAATTTGATGAAATCAAACTGAAATCTGGATTTGTGTGCCCCAGGCCAGAAATTACTCACTGTTGAAATAAAGCAATTATTTATGTTATCTGCCTTCACCTTCAGCCTTTGGTTTATGAGGAAAACAATTCAGTTAAAGATGGTACTGATTAACCCCATTTCACCAAAACACTCACTAGTCCTTTCTCTCCAGACCTCCCAGGCACTACGTAGTGACTTGTGGACTAAACACCTCCCGTCTACACTGATCATTTCCAGTGCCTCAATATTCCCAGAGGTACAATTTAGGAAACAGTAATTTTCACTCTGCTAACAAAATTGGGATCTCCATTTTCCCTCTCTCTCTTATGTGCCTCACAGCATTCAGTCTTTTGAAACACAGAACACACTCCATAAATACCTTAAGTCTGGAATGATCATAATATTTCAAGTTTAGAGAACCTCATGAAACATCAGAAAGCCATCAAAATCATGAACAAGGTGTGGCAGATCTTTAGCTTAAAAGCCGTAGGCTGACCAAACCTTTGTACTATCAGAAAAATATTTTCAATTCCTTACTTGCACAGACCACCTTAGAATTTACAGTCATATATAATATTGGGGTAGGCAGGACAGCCTTGATTTTCCATATTTGCAGGGATCACATAGATTTCAACAGCATTTTCAGGGAGGCTTAAGGTTGAATGCCCTCCTAATGAGATCCTGCTTATGTCTGTGAGAGGCATTGAGAGAAGTGTTAAGAACCTACCCATTGCCCTGTGCAAAAGATTATTTTTCCTACCTTAATTGATTGTATCTGAATATTTTGAGTAAATAAGAGTTGAGGATATCATTCTAGGATGGTTGGCTGAGGGGTTCAGTGAATCTATTTCTGAGCACCCAGCAGTTGCTGAGCCTAGGAGGTTACTTACGCTGTATGTGTGTGATGGATCCAGAGCTAATCTTCATGCTCATAAAGTTCTTAACATCCAGATACTACCAGTGGACAGAATTGTTTATTCACTGTGCTTAACAGAGGAAACTCCCCATAAGGGACCTCCCTAAATCTTTCCAAAGCTGTAGCAGAGTAATGGTGAGATTTCTCAGTTTCTGAAGGAAGTTGACTCTGGTTCTATAGCTTCCCTGGTTTCATTGATCTTGTTAACAATGACCAGTTATAGAACTTGGTGAAGCTCCCTGGGGAGGCTTTTTTGGGCTATGCCTGGAATGATTCCCTTTAAACCATTGGGAATATCGAGCTGTGCTTTTGAGGCCCGAACAGTAATAAATGGGGCGGAGGACTTGGGCAGCCATTTGGGAAACAAACCATTCTTTCCTTTTTGAAAGTCCATCTCTTTGACATCACGGTCTTTAGCTTTTCCTCTTTTCTCAAAATAAGTTAGAAATCTAGATGGTCATATGAAAATTTCTAACCTAAAATAGTGGCAACTAATTAAAAATGTTTTTAAAAATAAAAAAAAAAAGAAAGAAAGCAGCCTCTGGGGTCATATCACTCAGGTTAAAACTCTAACCCTGGCGTATACTAGTTACTCAACTTCTCTGTGTCTCAATTTTCTCATCTGTTAAATGGGACACGATGATGGTACTACATAGGGTCATCAGTCTCTGAAATTGTCTTAAGGAAATGGAATGATCACCACCTATTTGATTACAGACGTGTGCTATAGTCTGAATGTTTTTGTCCCCCCTCCAAATTCATATGTTGAAATCCTAACTGCCCAGGTGATGGTATTAGGAGCTGAGGCCTTTAGGGAAGTGATTAGGTCATGATGGAAGAGCTGTCATGAATGGGATTAGTGCCCTTATAAAATAGATCCAAGGGAGCTCATCCATGCCTTCCACCATGTGAGGACACAGCAAGAAGTTGAGAGACTGCAAGCCCGAAGACACCTTTCACCAGAATCTGACCATACCAACACATTGATCATGACTTCCCAGCCTCCAAAACTGCAAAAAATAAATTTCTCTTTTTTATAAGCTACTCATTTTTTACAGTATTTTGTTATAGCAGCCCAAATGGACTGAGACAATGTACTTATAATTTACTCCTCCTCCTAGGTCCTAAGAATTTGAGACTTGCAATAAGGACAGGTATATTTTATATGCCAGTCATCATGTTTATTATTCACATCATAAGGCAGATAATTGGTTGTCACACTTGGAGAGAGAAAAAAATAAAAAATAAATTTTGAAAAATTTTAAAAAGAAGGTAGCTGAGCCCAAATTCCTTTCAGTGGTTCAATGGACAAATTGAAGCATATCCATTAAGCAATTTAAAAAGCTACTACTACATGCAACAATAGCACTGAACTCGCACAGATGTGGCATGACATGACAGAAGCCAGATGCAAAAGAGTACATAGTATCTGACTCCATTAAATGAAGTTCAAACCCAGGCAAAATTAATCAATGATGACTAAAGTGAGAACTGTAGGGACTAGGGTGACCAATTGTCCTGTTCTGCCCAGGACTCTCCCAGTTTTAGCACTGAAAGTCCCATATCCCAGTACCTCAGTTACAGGCAACCCTTGTCTGAAGCAAACCATGACAATTGGTCACCATAGTGATTACCCCAGAAGAAGAGGTTAGTGGCTGGGAAGGGTTGCAGGGGAAATATCCTAGGGGGCTGGTAACCACCCCTTCCTTTGGGAGGTGGTTGCAGCTATATACATGTATGAAATTCATTGTTCATAAAGTGTTCATAAAAGACTAGAGCACTGTGTTTACTTTATAGTGTACACGCTATAAAGAAGAGAAACTATCTGCACCTAGAAAGCCTGAGCAGTTGCAGGAATGAGAGAGCCAACCATGGAGGAGATGACTCCCAAAAGGGGCACTTCCCCAGGCTCCCTACAGACCCTTCATCTCCGCCTTTTCTGTGCTCCTCTCACGTCTAACCACGGGACCCCAGGACCTGGCCCTAAGCCCATCCTTAAGGAAGGAAGGGTAGTTAAAGGTGCTGGAATTCAAAAAGCGACAGCTTTTTACTCATGGTCCAAAGAAGTTGTGCACCTGACAGCAGCATCCCACCCACGAAGCCCCTGGGCCTAAACCCCATCCAGTCAGGGAACTCAGGGTGGCCTTCTAAACTAGCCAATGCTCACTTCCTCTGCCTCCATTTCCTCTGGCTTCAGTCATCTTTTCATAGATGATTCCTACCTCTGACCAGCCCCTTCAGACTGACATTTTAATCAAGTTGTTTAGTTCTCTTAAAGTGGTTTCACTCCTGGAAGCTTCTGGGAAAAAATGGAATCTGATCTCCAGTTCAGTACATCTGAACATTCCCAGTCACTGCTCCCACCACAAGAGAAATTTCTTGGTGGTCTTCAGAGTCCAACCTCCATCCTCCTTCTTCCTGCAAAAATTTGGACCAAGAGTGGCTAGTAAATATTTGGCATAAATGCCTCCAATCCACCATGCCACCCTCAGCAGATATCACCAATCAATGCTGACTTGCCTCTTTGAGCATGGATGAAGTCTTTATCCTCATGTACCGAGTGCTCCCTGTGGATTGATGGATGACAGAAGATAAAACCTATTTGTTGTCAGCACACTGGGTTCCACAGATGGATTTTCTTGGTTTTATATCTGGCCAGAGAAGCCAAAGGCATACATGGTGCCTCTACTCTTGCCAGTCTATCTGCTACTCAAGGATGATCTGGACCAATCTCTGCCCCCGCCACCCCACCCCCACCCCCCAGCTGCATTAAATGAATCAGGCCACTCTTCAAATAGGTCTGGTCCTGACAACTTCAGATCTGATCTGCCCCACTACCTAGTAGATGTTAGCTTGCCACTGGAACAGTAGAAAATCGATGAAAAATATTTTATCTTCTCCTTCTTTGCTTTTTATTATTTATGTTATTTTTATTGAGGCACTGATGTCAATAAAATGCACTGTCCTTAGGTGTTCATTTTGATAAGTTTTGCCGATTATATATGCTCATGTAACTACTACCCAAATCAAGACAGACATTTTGCATCCCCTCAGAAGTTCCCTTGCTGGTGGAACATTTCTCATCACAGTAAAAAGCCAACAAAAACCTATCCTGCCATTTCCTTTATGTGGATGGGTTCAGATTTCTAGCTGGTTGTTAAATTGCATTCCTGCAAGGGACTAGTCCAACTCCAGCTATAAGCTCAAATACTGTCTTGTAATTTTCTATCTAAAACAAAGAAAACTCCATTCCATTTCTGTCCCTGAACTATTGAGTTTTATCTCCCTAGGCTCTGTTGACCTCCTAAAAGTTTTTATATGTTTTCTTATATCCTGGTTCTTCCACTTATCTTATTTATTGAAGTACCAGTTTTTCAGAATAGACTGTGTAAGTCCTTTTATAGCATTCCACAGCAATCTTATATATTAGGTATCTGGTGAGAGGGCTGTAAACTCAAGAGATTGTGGTAGGTATAGTCTTGGCACTGCTGTAATATTTTTTGTGTCTCATACATTATTAGAGTCCATGACTTAAAATTCATGATCCTCGACCTATGGGATATTTGATATGATCCACATAATCTTTCCATTCCACTTCAAATTTTATCAAATTCATCAACCCAAAGAAAGAAGTGGTGTTTGTTAGAAATGTTTTAAAAAGCTAGATATAATCTACATATGATAAATTGCATGGATTTTAAATGTATAGTTAGATGAACTTTAACAAATGTATACACCTATATTGCCACCATTCCAATCAAGGCATAGACCACTATCTCATCATTCCATAAAGTTCCATCTTGCACATTCCAATCAGTTGCATCCCCAAGAGGCAACCACTTTTCTAATCTCTACTACCATAGTTCTGTTTAGCCCATTCTAGAACTATGGGTAAATGAAATCATGCAATATGTTTTCTTTTGTATCTAGAATCTTTCCCTCAACATAATGTTTTTGAGATTTATCTGTGTTGTTTTGTGTACTAGTACTTTGTTCCTTTATATGGCTGAGTAGCATCCCATTGTATAAATATACAGCAACAACTTGTTTATTCTTTTGTGGATAGATATTTAAGCTATTTTCAGGTTTTGGCTATTGCTAATAAAGCTGCTATAAATATCCTTGTAAAAATTTGCATTATAGTATTACTTGAAATAGCTAAAACCCAGAAATGACTTTAATATTTAGCAGTACCGGATTGGGTAAAACAGTGCTTGTATGATAATATAAAAGAAACTATGCAATTCAAAATTATATTTACTAAGAATATTTTGTGGAATGGAAAATATAACAGAAAGTTAATGGGGAAAGTAGAATAAAAATTGTTTTTGCAGTGTATTCTCAACTTTATTAAACATATGCATGTGCATATATAAATACACTAAAATATTCATGGGGAAAAAAGAAATGTAGCAAAGAGTTATGAACTGACTCCTACTATTAATAAGACAGAGTCATTTTGCCAGATGATGAAGAATGTGCCAGGTTCTGTTTTTCTACATATTTGTCAGTCTCTATGCCTAAGCAAGTTAAAAATGAATCTTTTCCAGCTATTTCCATGTGCTAGCCAGGAATGACCTCAACAGCATAAACATGAAAGACATCCAACCTGATTCATCTGGAAGGAGACAGACATAGGCAAGACTATGACAGAAATAGCTGTGAAAACCTGTGCATGTCACTTCATCCTTGATATAGTGGCTTCATTCAGACCCTCATTAATTCTTGCCTGGATTATTCCAATAGCCTTTTACCTAGTCCCCTGCCACCAGTCTTACTCTACCTCTATCCTACATACTGCTGACAATGAGATCTTTCTAAATATTCTCTGATTAAGGAACTTCCTATGTAATTCTGCAACGGCTTCCCCATGCCCGCAGAATGATGCCCACGCTCCAACAATGCTGTTCAAGGCTCTCTGTGGAGCAGCACCTACCTCTTTGCCACTCCAACTTCTATGCCCCATTCCCTCCCATCATTCTACAGGCCATGCCCAGGACAACTCATGTTCCCCAATAACCCTGCTCTTTCATCCACCTGAAATTTGCTTCATTCCCTCTCCTCCCAGTTAATTCCACACCATGAAGAATTAGCTTAAATGTCACCTCCTCTGAAACCCTTCTCAAACATTTGAATAGCTCAGGTCTCCTCCTCTGGGCCCCTAAAACTCTCTGTGATAGCCTCCAGTGTTGCTTTGTCCCCCAATTCCAAGTGGCACCATCATTTGCATTGAACACAGTAAGAGTGGGACTCCTAGGAGTTGTGCCACATGGTGGAATGGTGACACTGGCCCTGTGCAACTGAGTCATTTGTTTACGTGTCTGTCACCACACTTAAGTTTCCTATAGCAAACCTTTCACTTATGGCCATAACCACAATGCTCTTAGAGGCCCCTACCCTGCTTGTGTGTCCTCAGAGTCTCTTCTGGATCTGCCCTTTGAACCAATTTTCTCCATCAAACCAACTTCTTTTGTAAAACCTATACTTTGGGATTTAAATGTTTTTGTTTTTCTAGTAGTTCTCAAGTAAAACTTTGTCTGGACCAATATTATTGATTTCACTGAAATTATATCCAACAAGAACAGTGAACACCATTCTTATGAGCAGTCAGAATCCCAGGACTCACCTCACCCATGAGTAGAATTCAGCCATACAGCAGGCACTTAAAAAATGTTTGAGATCCCTTGTCCTCTGCATTATCACCCTGCAGATAGGGCTCTCTACTTCTATTTCTTCAAAACTTTACTCTCTACCAAAATTGGCTAAATCATATGGTATGTATAATAGTCATTTTTGTGAGGTGAATGCATTTATAAATTAATAGATTATATGGAGCTAAGAAATATTATTTATCTTCAGTTGAGAGACATGCATTTTTAAAATCATAAACACAAATTAAAGCAAAGATTTGTTATATTTGCTTAAGATTGCTTGTCATCTGTGATTTCTGTCATCAGTGGTTTATAGTTCTCCTTGTACAGATTGCTCACCTCCTTAGTTAAGTATATTCCTAAGTATTTTATTTTCTTTATAGCTAATGTGCATTGTCTTCAGTCTTCAATTTGACACTCTGCTTGACTGCCACTGGTATATAGAAATATTACTGCTTTGTGTACATTGATTTTGTAACCTGAGACTTTGCTGAATTTATTTATCAATTCCAGGAGTCTTTTGGTGGAATCTTTGGGATTTTCTAGATGCAAGATCATATCATCAGCAAGAAGTGAAAGTTTGACCTCCTCTTTCCTGATTTGGATTCCTTTTATTTCTTACTCTTGCCTGATTTCTCTGGCTAGGACTTCAAGAACTATGTGGAATAGAAGTGGTGATAGTGGACACCCTTGTCTTGTTCCCATTCTTAGGGGGAATGTTTTCAACTTATCCACATTCATTAGGATGTTGGCTGTGGGTTTGTCATATATGGCTTATATAATTTTGAGGTATTTTCATTCTATGCCTAGTTTGTTGAGAGTTTTTATCATAAAACAATGCTGGATTTTGATGAATGCTTTTTCTGCATCTATTGCAATGAACATATGATTTTTCTTTTTGCTTCTGTTTATGTGGTGACATCCCTGGCATGAAGCCCACCTGTTGATAGGGGATTATTTTTTTGATGTGCTACTGAATTTGGATTGATAAGATTTTTATTGAGAATTTTTAAGACTACATTCATAAGGAATATTGGTCTGTAGTTTTCTTTGTTTGTTGTGTTCTTTCATGGCTTTGGTACCAAGGTGATACTGGCTTAACCCTTTGCACTCGGATGTCGAGTGTGGATAATGTCGAGTGGATAATGAGAAAAAAGCAAGGGAGTGCAAAGGGTTAATAGAATGGGGTGGGGGGCTATGGATTACCTTCTTCTCAATGTTATAGAATAATTTCTGCAGTATGGGTACCAACTCTTCATTATTGGTCTGGTAGAATTTGGCTGTGCCTCCAGGGCTTTTGTTGTTGTTGTTGTTGAGAAATTTGGTTCAATCTCACTGTTCATTATTGGTCTGTTCAGGATTTATATTTCTTCCTAATTGAATCTTGGGAGATCGTGTGTTTCCAGAATTTGTCCATTTCCTCTACACTTTCTAGTTTATGTGCACAAACATTTTAATAGTATTCATGGATGATATTTTGTATTTTTCTTTTTAATTGCTTTTATTTCAGCATATGATGGAGTACAAATGTTTAGGTTATGTATATTGCCTTTGCCTCACCTGAGTCAGAGCTTCAAGTATGTCCATCCCCCGGACAGTGAACACCACACCCATTAGGTGTATATATACCCCTCCCCTCCTTCCCCCTTCATCTGCCCGACTCCAGATGGATACTATTACTGTACGTGCACTTAAGTGTTGATCAGTTAATACCAATTTGATGGTGAGTACATATAGTGCTTGTTTTTCCATTTTTGTGATACTTCACTTAGTAGAATTGGCTCCAGCTCTACCCAGAATAATACAAGAGATGCTAGATCACCATGTTTTTTTGTGTCACTGAGTAGAACTCCATGATATATATATATATATATATATATATATATATCACATTTTATTAATCCATTCATGTATTGATAGGCACTTGGATTGTTTCCATATCTTTGCAATTGTAAATTGTGCTGCTATAAACATTCTAGTGTAGATGTCTTTTTTATAGAACATCTTTTGTTCTTTGGGTAGATGCCCAGTAATGGGAGTGCTGGATCAAATGGTAGTGCTACTTGTAGTTCTTTGAGATATCTCCATATTACTTTCCACAGAGGTTGTACTAGTTTGCAGTCCCACAGCCATATATGAGTGTTCCCATCTCTCTGCATCCACACCAACATTTATTGTTTGGAGATTTTTTGATAAAGGCCATTCTCACTGGAGATAAGCGATATCTCATTGTGGTTTTGATTTACATCTCCCTGATGATTAGAGCCATTGAGAATTTTTTCTTATGTTTCTTGGCCATTAGTCTATCTTCTTTTAAAAAGTCGCTGCTTATGTCCTTTACCCACTTCTTGATAGGATTGTTTGATTTTTTTTCTCTCTGATTTTCCTGAGTTCTTTATAGATTCTAGTTATCACCCCTTTAGTACATGTGTAACATGTGAATATTTTCTCCTATTCTATAGGTTGTCTGTTTGCTCTAGTGATAGTTTCCTTAGCTGTGCAGAAGCGTTTTAATTTGATAAGGTCCCATTTATTTATTTTTGCTGTTGCTGTGATTGCCTTTGGGAATCTTCTTCATAAATTCTTTGCCTAGACCAATGTCTATAAGAGTTTTTCCAACATTTTCTTCTAGAATTCTTATATTTTCGTGCCTTAGGTTTAAGTCTTTTATCCACCAAGAGTTGATTTTTGTGAGAGGTGAAAAGTACAGATCCTGTTTCAGTCTTCTACATGTGACTATCCAATTTTCCCAGCACCATTTTTTGAATAAGCATTCTTCTCCCCAGTGTATGTTCTTGGCTGCTTTGTCAAAGATTAGATGGCTATATGAGGATGGTTTTATATCTGGGTTCTCAATTCTGTTCCATTTGTTTATGTCTCTGTTCTTGTGCTGATACCATGCTATTTTAGTTACTATAGGCTTGTAGTATAGCTTAAACTGGTAAATTGATGCCTCCCAATTTGTTCTTTTTGCTTAAGATTTCTTTTGCTATATGGAGTCTTCTCTGGTTCCATACAAAGCATAGAATGATTTTTTTTCTAGATCTATAAAAAATGAATTTCTTGAGACATGTTTTGTAGCCTAAGATATAATCAGTCTTGCAGAATGTTCCATGTGATGATGAGAAGAATGTATATTCAGTTTGGGGTAGAACATTCTGCAAATGTCTGTTAGTTCCATTTGTTCTAGAGTCCCATTTAAATCCAGTGTTTCTTTATATATTTTCTGTGTTGAAGATCTGTCCAGCTCTGACAGTGGGGAGTTAAAGTCCCCAGCAATTACAATGCCATTATTTATCTCTTTGCTTAGATGTAGTAGAATTTGCTTTATGAATGTCAGAGTACGTGTGTTAGGTGCATATATATATTTAGGATTGTTATGTCTTCTTATTGTATTGCTCCCTTTACTATTATATAATGATCATCTTTGTCTTTCTTTACCATTGTTGATTTAGAGGCTCTCTTTTCATTTCCATTCGCATGGAATATTTTTTCCATCCATTCACCTTGAGTCTCTAAGAGTCTTTGTGGGTTAGATGTGTTTCCTGGAGACAGCAGACACTTGGGTTGTTGTTTGTTTTTTTGTTTTTTAATTAATATTATTATTATTATTTCTTTTTTTCTTCATTCATTCAGCCAGCCAGCCTAAGTCTTTTGAGTATGGCATTCAGACTGTTAACGTTGAGTGATGAGTGATAGAATTGATATGTAGGATGCTGTTCCATCCATCCTTATTGGATAGTACCTTACTGCTTTATTTTTCTTTTTGTGCTATTGTTTTATATGAGCTGTGAGCTTTAGCCTTTTGGGTGATTTTACACTTGTGGATATCTATTGTGCTGATTCATGTATAATGCAGTTCCTAGTATTTCTTGTAGAGCAGGTCTGGGTGAGACAATTTCTTTCAGTCTTTACTTGTCTGGAAAAGTGTTTATTTCTCCATGAGTTATGAAACTTAGTTTTGTAGAAAACAACATTCTACCCTAGCATTTGTTCTGTTTAGGAAGACTGAAAATGTGGCCCCAATCCCTTCTGGCTTGTAAGATCTCCACTGAGATATCTACAGTTAGCTTGATGGGTTTTCCTTTGTAGGTTAGTTGTTGCTTTCATCTTGCTGCTTGTAGAATTTTCTCCTTTATTTTGAGTTTGGTCAGGTTCATTACCATGTGTCTTGGAGATATCCTATTTATTATGAATCTTCCTGGTGTTCGATGACCATCTTGTATCTGGATGTCTGAATCTTTGGTGATATCAAGGAAGTTTTTCTCAATAATTCTGTTGCATAGATTTTCCATGCTTTTGCTCTTTCTTCTTCTCCCTCAGAGATACCTATAATTCATATATTGGCTCATTTTACATAGTCCCATATCTTTGAGTAATTGTTCATTCTTATTTATTCTTTTTTCTGCTTCTTTCAACTGACTGGGTTAGTTAGAAAGCCTTAACTTCAAGCTCTGAGATTATTTCTTCTGTTAAGTCTAGCTTGTTTTTGATGTTTTCTGCTGTATTTTGTAATTCCCTTAATGACTTTTTCATTTTTTTAAGCTCTGTTATATTCTTTCTTATGTTGTCTATCTCTTTAGTGAATTTTTCATTTTTTTCATTCATGTCTTGAAACATTTTCTTGGCTTCTTTGTGCTGCTTTTCAACTTTCTCTTCAATTCCATTCATCTTGACTGCCATCCATAGTCTAAATGCCATTTCCAATATTTTTATCATTTCATCTTGGTTGGGGTCAATTGCTGTGGATCTATTGTAATGTTCTGGAGGTGTCAAGGTTCTAGAATTAATTTTTTTTTTCTGGTTTCTTCTCATCTGAAACCTCTTCTTTCATCTCAGGGCTGATACGTTTGCAGTACATCTGTTCTTTTTTGCTGGGAACTCTCATACTTTGTGAGGAGGAAAAGATGTTCCTATATAACACTTTTGTGTCCTACTCTGGAGAATTGACCTAATGGGAAAGGGGCATATGCACTGAGCCTGTAACACAGCTGTTCTTCTATGTTGTCTTGATCCCCCGAGATTGTCACAGTCCAAGCCAATACTGAAGGATATTCATTTGGATTGGTGTATTGGTCCCCATGTTGCTGTCAGAAGCTTGAACAGGGACCTGCACAATTCCCTCTCACAGAGGTGAGTGACATGACCTTGACTGGCATGGAGTCATGGGACTTTGGTGGTTTCTAGGTGTGTCACAGGACCTTTGCCAGTGCTTGTGCAGGCCAAAAGACCTTGACCAGTGCTGGGGGATCCTCATGTGAAGTGGTGGGTTGGTCCCTAGGCCACTCTTGGAAGCCCAGGCAGGGACTGGATGAATCCCTCTCCACTGAGGTAGGCATTGCAGGAGATTGCTTTACCCAGGTCCCCCCACATTGGTGGGAGTGGCTGTTTGGCAAAGCTACCTAGGTGGTGGCCATAGGTGTCAGGGCTGCCAGTGTTAGGTCTATCGATGCCTGGGTGTAATGGTGGTACACAGAAGGGGGAAGCTTGTCGCTAGCAGGTTTGTGGTGGAGAGCTGGACCATAGGTATGGCATTGCTTGGTGCCCTGGGGGCATGACCTAACAGCTGGAGCACAAGGCCAGGATGCTTTTTCTGCTGGTTGGCACTCAGGGCTTTGGGGGCATGGGCCTCTGTTTGGCACCTGAATCTGCAGGGGCATGGGCCTTGCCACATTGAGGGGGCTTGTTCCACTGGTTGGGGTGTGAGGCCACAGGTCTGGGTTGTTGGATGGCTATGGCTCTCTCCCCACCCAGGTCCTGGCAAAGCTCCTACAGTGGGACCTCTGAAGCTCTGCTTGAGTTTCCTGGTTGGGGGTGAGTTTCCTGACTTGGCTCCCAGTCACGGGCATTTGAGAGCAACTGCTCTCTCTGTTCCCTCCAGCCCTGGCAAAGGGTGATGTTGGAACAGCTTTAGTGAAACTCATCCCTGTATAGACCCAGAGCTTCCAACCTGAGAGCACAGAGTGGCATCAGCTGCAGCAACCTGGGAACTGAGATCAGCAGGTTCCTGCTGAGCCTGCCCTCCATGCAACTTCCCTATACAGTCTCCAAGCAGTTCTCTGATCAGCACAAAGTCCCATAGTGGTGTACAGGCACCCACAGGTTCAGTCAGTCTCTGCTCAGGCAGCATAGGGCCCAGGGGCTCTTTCTTTTATTACTTCCCCATGCATAGTGTTCTCCCCCAGGTATCTTCCAATCTTGATTGTGTATCTCCCTGTCCTTGTCTCCTTCACTCTGAGTGTCTTCCATCTATTCTCTGATGATCTACAATGCCTTCTCCAAGAGGTTTCATCTGTAGGTGGGCAGTTTTTGATCCTCTCCCAGATAGTAACATGTGCAGGCTGCTTCCAGTCCACTATCTTGGCCCCCTTCTCTGGGAACCAACATTTTATCAACAAAGCCAAACCTTCTGTCTGCCACAAAAGTGATATCCTTGACAATTTCTACTTTGAGGAATGTTAAAAATCTGGAGATAGCATCCTCATAGATCCTCTACTCTCTCCTGCTGCCTTTTCTGTGTGGCCATTTCTCTCCCTACCTCTTTGCCTCTTGCTGAAGATGCAGCTGGTTGGCTTCTCAGCTTTGACCCCTTTTCCCACATGCTTCCTACAGAACCTCAAATTCATTCATTCACAACTGCCCTCCCCTATAAAACCATGTGCATCATGGAAGATAGACTGTATCCCAAGCCTCAGATCAAGCTTCTGCTTGATCTAAGCCAATCATAGTGTTCCCATTTTACTGGGCAGTGTTGACGTAGGTGTATGTAATACAACTGGGCCAATGAGACATGAAGGCGAGTCTGCTGGGAAGCTTCTGGAAGAGGGCTCTTAAAGGGTATATAAGGAATAAATGGCCTCTTCTTCCTCTGTTTACTATTCTGTCTATTGGCGCTTCCTGGAATTGTGGCAGCCACGTTGCAAACATGAGCGGACAAGGCTAAGGACAGACTACTTTTGCCAATTTGACAATGTTGATCCTGTCTGGCATGTGATGGGTTGATGGGAAGATGGTTATCTGTGCTGATTCCTGTGCTTGTCAGAGGCTTTCTTTGGGGGAGTTGGCAACTAAGAAGTTCTGAAATGGGAGTATGGGCTACAGAGGAACGAGACAGAAGGGAAACAACATGATAAGAAATACTGCTTTAGGTATGAAATGTGTGTTATATAATACCTTTTGAGAGGAAAGAAGTAAAAAACGGAATTTTTAAAATGCTTCTTGAGTACTGTGCCACTAGACACAATGATCACATCTTCAGAAGCATTAAAATAGGCCAAAAGGAATTAGTCACAACAAAGGAGACAGCTGCTATTTGCACATTTGTTGATTTGGTGCAAAGTCTTCACTCCAGAACAAGAGTCAGTGGATTGGGGCCCTATGGCCAAATTGAGCCTGCTGCTTGCTTTGTAAAATAAAGTTTTATTGGAACATAGCCAAATCCATTTGTTCACCTTTTGTCTGTGGCTGCTATTGCACTGAAGTGTCAGAGTTGAGTAATTGCAGGGGAGACTGTAAGGCCGGCAAAGCTGAAAATATTTCATGTCTGGGTCTTCACAGAACGTTTGCTGACCCCAATCTAGAAGAAAGAGAGCTGAACTGACAGACTGAATATATGAACAAACAACGGCCAGACTGTCTATAAAAATGAGTCACATGAGCCCATATGAACTCTGGCCCACAGTCTGCAGCAATCAGCCCAGGAAACAAACCCATCATCTACAGTAACCAGCCCAGGAAGCCAGCCTGATATCTATGAGTCATATTTAGACAGACAAGTACCTCCAGTAACTGGTCGAGGAGGCCAAACAATAACCCCTCTAACAATTGGCCAAAACTGGCTAGGACTTAACTAAATAAATGACAGCTTCCTGAATGTTTGTCCCTGCTTCCAACTTAGGACCAATCACAGAAAGTCAAATACCCACCCCTAATCAATAACGCAGGATGCCCACTTCTGGTTAGCCACCTCCAGCTTCTCCAGGCCAATAGCTTTCCCTTTTGTCCAGCATGAAGTCTCCTCACTCTTCTTCCTGCCTTTGAGTCTCTGCCAAAATGCAAGTGACAGTGGTTGACTTGCTTACTTTGGCAAGCTCTGAATAAATAGCTTTTGCTTGCTCTCATTTGGTTAGTCTTCATTTATTTCCACATAACTTGGAGTCAAAGGATATAAGTCCTAATCCTGGGCCTGCCACACATTCCGTATGTGACATGAATAACTTACCTCACCTGTTAAAAACCAAAAAATGAAAGAGACAGTGTCCCTGCCCATAAGTAACTCATGGAACATATATACTTTAAGGGTAAAATTACTTCTATACCTAAAGCATGTGCAAAGGACAGAGGTAGCTCTAAGAAAAGAGTGGTAGATTGCATCTGGGTCATATATCTAGTAAATGCCTGGCATTGATTAATTAATCAAGTATTGTCTTTGACCACTATTATATAGTCATTAAGAAACTATCTTTCTCCTAAATCCACAAATTTCTTCCTTTCCAAGCAAAACCATAATCCACTTCAAAATATGGACTAGCCATTTGTTGGAAAATCTAATTTCACAAATGTCTCATCTGTTAAAGTAATATTTTAATGGATCTTGATTCAAACAGAGCTTTTGACTCAAATTGTCTTTTCTAAGATTTCCATTAGTGAAACAATTTGAATTGTCCAAAGCACTGTCTTCTGTGGTTCATGGATACTTAGAGATTTCCACAAATGATACACTTTGGAATGTTTTTAATGCCTTTAATCTTTTGTGGAAGATTTATTTGATTTATGGTGTACAAAACAAAAACTAATTGTACAGAACTTTCACTTGCGGTCAAATCTAGTGCCATTAAATAGTACTGTCATAGTTTTGTTGTCCATGAGTATTCTAAAAATGTCCTTATATAAGTCCTAAAATATGTTCATTATTAAAATAACCTTTTAAAACTATGATTTCCATTTGTTAACAAAGCAATATATCAATATTTATTTGGATTTTTAAGATTTAATTCAAATGTTATGTGACATATTAGTAAAGGCCATATTGTAAAATTCCTAATATTTCCTGTGTTCCTTCTATATGCAGGTTGGAAAGGATATGTACAGTGCCTGAAGTCCTGGTTTCCTGTCTGAAATCTACCCCTGACTGTCCAGGTAAACTCTAGAAAGTAACCTTACACGTTTGGATCCCTATTTCCTCTCTTTTAGGGTATCACTAAGATTCATTTCAAGACTAAATATATGTGATCAGAAAAAAAAAATATGTGATCAGGGAGCTCCATGTATTTTAAGCACAAGTGGAAAATTATACTTTCCCGTTGCTCGGCTGGACAGTTTGCTTTCTGGAGATAGCCTAAACTTCTAGAATTTCAACAAGCTTCACTTCAAGTAAGAAGCATTGGATTCAAAGTAGAATCTGGGAACGCTACCCAGGTGTTGTCCCCAGACAGAACTATGCTTGGCTAGCTTCATCAGCAAAGACTGCAGTGATTAAAAAGGCTAGTGAGGGTATGGGCTTGATGAAACCCTTCACTGAGCAAGGGCTGGGCTAAGTGCTGAGAACTGGGGTAAGACACAGTCTCTGTAGATGCCAGCAGAAGCAGGGAGAGAAATGGTTTCCAAATGAATGGAGACCATTCACTTGGCCTTGATCTCATTGTATGACCCCTTTGGAAAGGAAATTGGTGTATTCTTGTTATTGTCAGAGCCAGTATAGTAGTTACCAGCAAGAAGTCTATAACCCATGCTTCTTGGGTTCAAATAATCAATAGAGTAAATAGACAACCTACAGAATGTTAGAAAATATTTGCAAACTATACATCTGACAAAGGACTAATATCCAGAATCTACAAAGAATGCAAACAAATCATCAAGAAAAAAAAAAAAAAAAACATCAAAAAGTGGGCAAAAGACACGAACAGAAGCTTTTCAAAAGAAAATACACAAATTGCCAACAAACATATGAAAAAATGTTCAACATCACTAATCATCAGGGAAATGTTAATTAAAACCACAATGAGATACTACCTTACCCTTGTCAGAATGGCCATTATTAAAAAGTCAAAAAATAATAGATGCTGGCATAAATGCAGAGAAAAAGGAACACTTACACATTGTTGGTGGAA
This sequence comes from Mirza zaza, assembly GCA_008750895.1. Lineage (NCBI taxonomy): Eukaryota > Metazoa > Chordata > Mammalia > Primates > Cheirogaleidae > Mirza > Mirza zaza. The sequence goes on along the minus strand of VSMD01011507.1, from coordinate 11,023 downwards.
CAATAAATTAGTACAACTTCCATCAAAAACAGTATGCAGATTCCTCAAAGAAATAAATATAGACTTACCATTTGATCCAGCAATCCCACTATTGGGTATCAACCCAAAGGAAAAGATGTCGTTTTATCACAAAGACACCTGCACTCAAATGTTTATTACAGCACAGTTCACAATTGCAAAGATATGGAATCAATATAAGTGCTCCTCAATTCATACGTAGATTAATAAAATGTGGTATATGTACACCATGGAGTACTACTTGCCATAAAAAGGAACGAAATAATGTCTTTTGCAGCAATACTAGAGACCATTAACCTAAGTGAAGTATCTCAGGAATGAAAAACAAACACCACATGTTCTCACTAATAAGTGGGAACTAAACAATGAGTACACACAGGTACAAAGAGATGTAAAGGACATTGGTATCCAAGAAGAGGGGAGGTTGGGAGGGAGTTGAGAAATAAAAACTTACCTGTTGAGTATAATGAACACTATTTGGGTGACAGGCACACTAAAGGCCCTGACTTTAGTGTTATACAATGTATTCATGTAACAAAAACACTTGTGCCCCTTTAATAATTTGAAATGAAAAATAAAAATCCACACTCTGCCACTTACTAACTGTGATGTTGAGAGTTATCTAAATGTCCTATGCCTCAAGTTGTTCTTATCTGTAAAACAGGAACAATAGTAGTACCTACCTCATAAGGTTTTTTGAGGATTAGTCAATAGTTCCAAAGCACTTCATGTAGTGCCTAGTGAATTATAAGCACTCTTTAAGTAATTAGTAATTATTAACTATTGAGTATTGTCTAATCATTGCACATGCATGATATAATTTAATCCTCACTAAGGTCCTACTATTCCCATTTTACAGATACAGAAAGGGAGACTAAATGTTTTAGGTGGGACCACAATTCACACTGATCAGTCTGCCTCTACTGTTAGCACTAAAATGTGTAGTGTACAATATTTGGAGGTGTTGAAGATGATGTATACCATTGCTTTAACCATAGCAGGATTCACATACCATTCACATTATAATCCATGGTAAAAGATATCTTACGTTATAGTTGTTGGAGAATTATAGTTTCAACATATATGTGATGAAAATACTTCCCACGGTAGAGCTAACAAAACACTGCAAGATTTTTTAAACAAGGTATAATAATCTAAATTAACAATGATGAAACAAAACAAGCTGCTGTTGATATCTAACAAGTATGAATAGCAGCACGTGGAAAGCACAACCAACAGTCTTCCCTGATGATATTTGGCAACTAAGAGTTCTTCCAGGAAATAACGGGAATGCCACCACCTGGATGCATCTATGCACAAGAGCTTCACGGGGCTGCCTGACTTTTGTCTGAGCACCAATTCCAGTTTTCCACAAATGTCAGTCCTGGTTAATTTCAATTTTTAAATGTTAAAACTTAATATTCCCTATTGATTCACTTAAAAGGTAGAAATACATGACAGGGCGGGAGGGAAAGAAGGAAAACCTATGGAATTTTGCATTATCCACCAATAAGAACTAAAAATAAGAATGCTCTCTGAATGCTTTTTAAACCTTTCCTCCCAAAGTCTGGGGTACAATCCTAACTAAGTTTGTCTTTTCACTGATGCTCATAAACTCTACAAGATCATGTCACCCCAAAAGGAGAAATCTCTCCTGGGGGGGAGAGGGGAGGCATGGGCAATGTAGGTAACCTTAACACTTGTACCCCCATAATACGCTAAAATAAAATTTTTAAAAAAAAGGAGAAATCTCATCTCGCTTTGTCTTAAGATTCGTTCTACTTTATCAAACAATTAGCAGCTCATAATTAGGCCCAGAGTGGAAATTCCTTAGTCACGCCCCTGCAACATGAAATTGTCAGTAAAGTAAGACAAAAACCCATCAAGCTTTTCCACTTTCAGCCAGATGAAGCTTGCAGCAGATATCTAGAGAGTACGGGAGCCTAATTACTAAAATATCTTACCTCTGAGCCAGTCGGTGACTTGGGCAAGAAAGACATCAGGTCATTCCAAGGTTCACATGGTTCTTTATTACACCTCTAAGAATGTCACTTCCATGCATCTTTATTTATATCTTTACACTGAGCTCTGCTGGCCTTTCCCCTCTTAGGACTTCTGATTTCCATGAGTCTATCTGTCTTTGGTGGTGTGTCTTTTCTTTTTTTTTTTTTTTAGTACAAATTACCAATTACCCCCCCCCCATGTAATAGATATATTCCTTTTGTTTCAGCTTATAACAAATATTGCATTCCAGCCCATTCTTAGTGACTCTAAACTGTTACATTTACCACCTTTCTTTTATTTCTTTCATTTTACTTTCTTTTATTTCTTATGCTCTGCCTATGTGTATGGAGATTCTGAGACCATTTTCCCACCCTCCTTTAAATTCATTCTTTCCTGTAAGTCCTCAGACACATTCTGTACCTCCATTCTTCTCTCTGAGTCATACTTATTAACGTGTTTCCCTGAAAATAAGACAGGGTCTTATATTTATTTTTCCTCAAGAAGACACCCTAGGGCTTATTTTCAGGGGTTGTGTTATTTTTTTAAGTATGATACAACAATCTACATTTATTCAACTATAGTTAAGTCATCTTCTTCTGGAACATCATCATAACTCTCCAAACCCCGAATTCCATCCTGAATTTCTTGCAACTCTATTTCCTTTAGAACCATTGGCCTCAATCTCTCATGTCGAGCAATAGAGCTCTCATGGGGCAGATCAGAAGGGCTGCTTGTCTTCTTTACTGCTCTGCTACAAAATGCATGGGTTGTGCAGATACTCAGCGTAGCCACGCCCATCACTAGGTCTTATTTTCGGGGTAGGGCTTATATTCCACAAATGCTAGTAATCCTGCTAGGGCTTATGTTATGGGTAGGTCTTATTTTTGGGGAAACAGGGTATCATCCAAAGCAATTATTTTCATGCATGTTTCTCTCTTCCCATCTGTATTAGTTTCCTGGAGCTGTTGTAACAAAGTTCCACAAACCTGGTGACTTAAAATGATGAAAGTTTACTGTCTCTCAGTTCTGGAAGCTAGAAGTATGAGTTATAACGAGCTTGGTTCCTTCTGCAGGCTCTGATGGACAACCTGTCCCATGCCTCACTCCTAGCTTCTGGTGGTTGCCGGCCACCTGGGTGTTCCTTGGTGTGGAGAGGCATCACTCCAATTTTGCCTCCATCTTCATTCACATGGTTCTCCTGTGTGTCTCTCTGTCTTCACATGGCCTTTGTAAAAAGACACCAGTCATTTGGCTTAGGGCTACTCTAACTCACTATAATCTCTTCTTAACCAATTACATCTGCAAAGACCCTACTTACAAATAAAGTCACATTCATGGGTATCAGGGTTAGGACTTCAATATATCTTCTGGGAAGACACAATTCTACCTACACCACCATGCATATTCACAATCCCTGTATTTTTGGTCAGCTGGACTTCATAAAAAAATAACCTGTTCTTCATCTTCAGGGATGTAGCCAGCCAGAAAAGCCATCACCATCTCTTCCTTTGCTCAGGATGCCAAATCCCATTGTTCAACCCCATCTATGCCAGACTTCCCCCTCCCAGACCTGCCTCTCCACTCCAAGATCAAAGTGTCCACCAGAAGAAATAACGAAAACCTATCTGTGCTCACAAGTTGCCTAGCTTTCTGGAGACCCTTTCCTGATGGTTCCGTTTTTCCACACGTAATTAGGAGGTGCTAAAAACAAGGTGCAACAGGCTCATGATCACCCTAAATATTCCCATCATTAAGGCAGCCATGTTTCCTTTGGCAGGGTCAGCTGGTAAGAAAGAAGACTCTCATCAGACAGACCTGGGTATACATAAATCCTGCCTCTGCATTGACAGTGATGTGACCTTAAACAAGATATTTAAGCTCTTTTTTGCCTCAGATTTTACATCTGTAAAATGACATCACCAATATAGTACTAGTCATAGAATTATTCTGTAAATTAAAAATGATTATGTAAGATGTTTAGCTTGTTATCTTTTATGGGCTGAATTGTGCCTCCGCCAATTTATATGCTAAAGTCCTAATCTTGATGCCTCAGAATATGACTATATTTGGAGATAGCCTTTAAAGAAGTGGTTATGTTAAAAAGCAGCTATTAATGTGAGCCCTAATCCATTTAACTGGTGTTTTTACAAGAAGAAGAAATCTGGACACAGAGAAACAAGGGATGCACTCACTGAGGGAGGACCACATGAGAACACAACAATCCAAGGAGAGAGGCCTCAGGAGAAATCAAGCCAGCCGACACCTTATCTTGCCCTGACCACCTCCAGAACTGTGAGCAAACAAATTTCTGTTGTTTAAGCCATCCAGGCTGTGGTCTTTTGTTATGAAATCCTGAACAAACTAATACAGGTCCACCACCTAAGAAATGTTTGATTATAGTTAGCAATTACTGTTATTATGATTATGATGATTAAAGCTCCTTCTAAACCTGTGGTGCCCAGGATGAGAGTTACTACCGACACGTATGTATTGAGTACCTGACACGTGGTTAGTCCAAACTAAGATAAACTGTTAGTGTAAAGCACACATGGGATTTCAAATATTTAATACAAAACATGCGAATATTCCATTAATAACATTTTTAATATTGATTGCTGTTAAAATAATATTTTGTGTATACTGAGTTACATCAAACATACTATTAAAATGAATTCCACATGTTTCTTATTCCTTTTCTTAATGTGGCTAATAGAAAATTTAACATTGCCTGTGTGGCTGGAACTGTAATGCTCGTGGGCAGTGCTGCTCTCAAGCGTTCAGCTGGAGCTGAGCCTCCCAGCTTCACTCTTGCCTTCCAAGGACAGCAGCAATTTTCTGTCCTCTGCCAGCTTTCGGAAGTCTCCTTCTAATACCAAGGTGTGGTGAGAGGAGCCAAAGCTTTGAGGTCCAGCACACCTGGCATTGGAGTCCCATCCTAGCCCTGACTCTGCCTGTTAACTGAAACCTGTGACATAACTTCTCTTAGCCTTCTGGCTCCTCCTCTGCAAAATGGAAATAATCAACACTACCTCAAAGGCAATGACACACATAAAGTGCTTGGCATTGCCTGTGGCACTGAGTAGGTGCAGGCTATTAGACTGAGCATTTGTGTCCTCTCAAAATTCATAAGTTGAAATCTTAACCCCAGTGTGATAATATTTGGAGGTGGGGTGTTTGGAAGGTTAGGAGGGCAGTGTCTTCATGAATGAAGTTAGCATCCTTACAAAAGAACTGGAGAGCCCCTTCTATTAATACCACGTGAGGTTACAGCAAGAAAGAGCCATCTGTGAACCAGGAAGTGGGCTCGACCCAGATGCTAAATCTTCTGGCAGCTTGATCTTGGAATTCTCAGCCCCACAACTGTGGGAAATAAATTTCTATTGTGTATAAGCTACCCAGTCTGCGGTATCTTTGTTATAGCAGCATGACCATGCTAAGACAGTGAATGATGAAGGTTGGCTCCTATTGTTAACTTCATGAGATGCAAAGGGTCCCTTAGTCCTCTGTGGGGATGTGAGAGGTGAAGCTTCTTCATGGTGAGGTCAAGTGGAAAGAAGAAGAGGAGGCCCCAAGCTGGAGCATGAGAGAAAAGTATCCAAAAATGTAAAGAGCCACCCTTCCCCTGCTGCAAACATAGGTCTCAAAGCTTGTCTGAGATGTTCTCTGGCTCCTTTACTTCACCTTTACTTTTCCCACCTCCCTGCCTTGGCTCAGGTAGTTCTGCCTTTTTGAGCTGCACCTCCTTTTCCTATCAAATCCAAACATCTTTCAAAGCTCAGATGAAATTCCACCTCCTGGATGAAACCTTCCACTGGGAATCATCTGCCCTTTCTCTGCCACTTGCCAGAGACCTGGAAACAGCGTCTGCATTTCCCTCAGGTTGCTTTCTCTGTGTTACTGAACACAGAGCCTGACAGATAAAAATCACTGTGGGTGAAGCAAAGTGAATGCAAAGCTGCACAAAGCTGCCTGGAGTAGAGATGGGGGGATGCTAAGACATTGTCTACTTAAGCAATGGCTTTATGTTTGACAACTGGGCAAAATACAAAAGAGAAAACCCTTACAACTGGAATTTTAAATCCAATTGTGTTCATAGAGATGGAATTCCACCAACATTTCAAAGAAACATGCATCCCAGAGGCACAGGGTGGGTGGTGGAGGGAAGCCCCTCCCCCACAACTCCCGACCCTCAGCCTCTGCAGTCAGGAGGAAATGAGCCGGCTCTAGATAGGAATCATAGAGTGGGGCCCAGCCTCAAGGGAGAGTCAACAGTGAAATGACTTCAAACAGCTATTCCAATTTTTAAAAAAATGTAGAAACTCTAAGTGTTGACAGGAACAAGTTGCAAAAGTCCAAAATTCTGCATGCATTGCGCACAAGCATACACTGAGACACTGGGGACCCAACTGTAATGCAGGCAGGCAATGTGCATTGTGGCTGAAAGCTGGCCCCTGTCACCACGTGGCCTGCATTTTGAGTCTCAGCCCCATCATTTACTGACTGTGCAACTTTGGTTGGGTTACTTAACCTTTCTGGGCCTCAGGTTCTCCTCATATAAGTTAACATTAATTATAACTGTGTGCTAGACACCGTGCCAAATGCTTCCCATGCAGTATATAACAGGATTAAATGAATTAATTCAATATAAAACTCTTGGTTCAGAGTCAGGTTGCAATTGTCTGAATGCTTGTGTTCCCCCCAAAATTCATATGTTGAAATCTTAAACCCCAAGGTGATAGTATTAGGAAGGGGGAACCTTTCGGTGATTAACTCATGGGGGTAACACCCTCATAAATGGGATTAGTGCTCTTATTTTTAAAAAAGGCCTTGGGGGTTTCGGGGGTAGACCCACATCTGAGGGATGTGGTGAGCATTGCGGAGGGGAAGGGCATACCTCTAACCCTTGCTAGGGAGAGGCAAAGATATAAAATGTAACCAAAATGTTAAAAAAAAAAAATTCATCGGGTGTCAGGCAGGTGGGAGGGCGGAGGAGGGGATGGGTATTTGCACAGATGGTGAGTGAGATGTGCACCATCTGGGGAATGGACACACTTGAAGCTCTGACTCAAGGGGGAAGGGGAGGCAAGAGCAATGTACATAACCTTAACTTTGTACCCCCATAATATGTTGAAATAAAAATGAATAAATAAATAAAATTTTTAAAAAGGCCTGAGAGAGACCCTCTCGGAGAGGGTCTCCGCCCGTTCGGAGATATAGCAAAAAGGCGCCATCTATGAGTAAAAGAGCAGGCCCCGGCCACACACCAAATCTGTCAGTGCCTTGACCTTGGACTTCCAAGCCTCCTGAGCCATAAGAAATAAATTAAGTTACTTAATTTATGGTAGTTTGTTATAAGAGCTAAAACAGATTAAGACATAAAATTGGTACAAAGAATTGGGGATGCTGCTGTAACAAATATCTAAAAATATAAAGCAACTTGGGAACTGAGCAATCAGTAGAGGCTGGAAGAATTTTGAGGTGCATGCTAAAAAAAGAAAAAGCCTACATTACTAAGACTGCACTGTTAAGGGTGATTCTCATGAGGGCCCAGGAAGAAAAAAACAAATTTGTAGGAAAAACCTCAATCTTTTAAAAGAATAGTTAAGTGGTCATGAACGGAATGTTGGTAGAATTATGGGTGATAAAGGCCATTCAGATGAAGTTTCAGATGGAAATGGGAAAAATGTGATTGGAAACTGGAGGAAAGTCTATCCATTTTGTTATAAAATGGCATAGAACTTGGCTGAATTCTGTTCACATTCTAGCGCAGTAGGCCTCAAACTTTTTAAACAGGGGGCCAGTTCGCTATCCCTCAGACCATTGAAGGGCCGGACTACAGTTTAAAAAAAACTATGAACAAATTCCTGTGCACACTGCACATATCTTATTTTGAAGTAAAAACAAACGGGCAAAACCACCCACATGTGGCCTGCTGGCTGTAGTTTGAGGACTCCTGTTAGCGTTTTGTAGAAGGTAGAACTTGTAAGGAAAAAAAAATGGGATATTTGGCTGAAGAAACTGCTAAGCAAAGTGTTGAAGGTGGAGCTTGGCTTCTGTTGAATGCTTATAGTAAAATGTGAAAAGAGAAAAATGACTGAAAGACAGAAGTTTTAATCAAAAGGTAAGAAGAACTTAAAGATTTGGAAAATTCACAGCCTCCTCATACTAAAAGGAATGAGAAAGTATATTCAGGAGAGAACAGAGATGGGACCAAGCAACCTTTTGATAAGGAGATTAGTATGGATTGTCCAGGATCTATTGTCTAAGACAATGAGAGAGTGCCACCAAAGGAGTGTCAAAGATCATCAGGGCTTCCCCTTTCTTCTCAGGCCCAGAATTCCAGAGCCTAGAAGACAGAACAATTTCAAAGAAAGAGCCTGGGGCACCCCTGGGACCTCAGCACTGGCTGCCTGGTGCCACCTCAAGGCTCACTGTACAGTGCAGCACTCCTCAACCATGCCAGGTGTGACTCCAATGGGACGAGGTGTGGCACAAGCTGCCGTGGCTGCCCCTCCAGAAGGCACAGATAATAAACCTTGGCAGTATCAATGAGGTACCATCTCTGCCAGTGCTCTGGGGGCTGTGGAGCAGAACCAGGCCACCACAAAGAGCCCCCACTAGGACAATGCTCAGTAGATCCACGTTGGCAGAGCTGCCCAAAGCCATCAGGGTAGGGTCACCATCCCAGGCGGCCTTGAGGACAGAGTCTTGAGACAAAGAATATTATTCTTAAGACTTAAGGCTTGGACCTATCACTCCTTTTCTGTTTCCTATTTCTCCCTTTTGAAATGGGAATGTCTGTCCTGTGCCTGCTCTACCATTGTATTTTGGAAGCGCATAACTTGTTTGATTTCACAGGCTCACAGCTAGAGGGAAATTTGTCTCAGAATGAATCATATCTTGAGTCTCACCCATATCTGATATCTAAATATCACCACATTTAGATGAGACTTTGGACTTAGACTTTAGAGTTGGTGCTGGAATAAGTGAAGACTTTGGGATGAGATGAATAAATTTTGCATGTGAGAAGGACATGAATTTTAGGGGGCCAGAGCAGAATGCTCTGAATGGTCTGAATATTTGTATTCCCCCAAATTCATACGTTGAAATCCTGGTACCCCAAGGTGATGGTATTAGGAAGTGGGTCCTTTGAGAAGTGTTGTGTCATGTGATAGAGCCCCATGCATGGGATTAGTACCCTTATAAAAGAGGATCCAGAGAGACCCCTCGCTGCTTCACCAGGTGAGGACAGAGTGAGAAGACGTCATCTATGAACCAGAGAACAGGCCTTCACCAGACACCGAATCTGCCAACACCTTGATCTTGGACCTGTCAGCCTCCAGAATAGCGAGAAATAAATTTCTGTTGTTTATAAACCACCAGTCTATAATATTGTGTTATAATAGCAAGAACTAAGACACTGGCCCAGGATAAAACATTTATAACAATAAGGAGTTGCTGTAGTGGTGATTGTTTTTGTTGTTAAGAAGGATATTATCCCTATAACCTGTGGTCAGAAGGAATGATCAGAATTTTCATTTATGAAAAAGCTCAGGCACTAGCTTTGCCCCCCACCAGCTCTATGCCCCTCACTAAACTTCTGAATCATCCCAGCCTTCATTTCTCTGGCCTCCCATACATGCATAACAAGCTCTGTTTTACAAAGTTATTGGAGGCACTCAGGTGGGATATCAGAGGTGAAAGGCTGTGAAACTTACTGTGTTGTGTGCAAGGATGAGATGATTCTCATTTCTGCCTCCACCATGGGTTCATTTTCTACCCCATTCCTACAGCGAACAGCATGACTTAATGTTAAAAGGAAGAGAAAAAAGTATACCAGCCTCTCATAGGTAAATGCATAGTGGTGAGCCATGCATGACCCCATGTCAGGTTATCCCAGAGGCCTGTACCCTTCAAATTCGGGGGACGCCAATAAGCTATGTTCTAGAAAGGTCAGCAGGGGAGTAAGTGGGCCAGAAGAATTCAGCCAACCTGTCTGTCACCTCTGGTGGCTGGCACATGGCTCCAGCTACAAGGAGGGCATCCAGTGAGAAGTTAGTTGCAATGACAATGAGCAATTGGCCTTCACCAAACAATAGTGGTGCAGGGATGGGGTGAGCCAAAAGGGGAGTAGGGATTTTAGAGATAAACAAGAAATGTGCACTCTGGCCCCTGCTAAAACATCACCTCCCATAGAAGTCTTTCTTGGCCATGCTGTCTAAAATAGCCCACTCCTCCCCACTACTTTCTAGTTTTGTGCCTCAGTTTCTCTTTACAAAAGAAAGATAATAATTTTACCTATCTTTTAGAGTAGTGGTAAGGATTAAATGCATAATATAGCTAAATGTTTAAAACAGCATGTGGTACATAGTAAATATTTAATAAATGTTAGTTTTTATCAATGTTGTTATTATTATTAGTATCTAATTGCTATTTCATTATAGCATGTATAATATCCTGCAAGTATTGTCTTGGCTATCTATTAATTTACATAGTTGCTTTCTGGCTTCCCCATTAGATCTTAGCCCCTATAAGGAGGTATCTAAGTTACAGCCCCACTAAGTACTTAATGAATATCAGTTGACTGAATGAATGAACTATTTAATGGGTGAATGAAGAAACAGGCAACTGTCACACTCCCTAGACTCATGATGTCCCACATCTCAAGAACCTATTTGTGGCCGGGTGCGGTGGCTCAAGCCTGTAATCCTAGCTCTCTGGGAGGCCGAGGTGGGCGGATCGTTTGAGCTCAGGAGTTCGAGACCAGCCTGAGCAAGAGCGAGACCCCATCTCTACTATAAATAGAAAGAAATTAATTGGCCAACTAATATATATAGAAAAAATTAGCCGGGCATGGTGGCACATGCCTGTAGTCCCAGCTACTTGGGAGGCTGAGGCAGCAGGATTGCTTGAGCCCAGGAGTTTGAGGTTGCTGTGGGCTAGGCTGACGCCACGGCACTCACTCTATCCTGGGCAATAAAGTGAGACTCGGTCTCAAAAA
>VSMD01011502.1:4811-19906 GCA_008750895.1 Mirza zaza | reverse complement strand
ATTCTGTCTTCTTTAGAAAAGTTTCTGTTCAAGTCCTTTGCCCACTTTTTAATAGAGTTATTTGATTTTTTCTTGCTGATTTTCGTGAGTTCTAAGTATATTCTAGTTATCAGCCCCTTATCAGATGCGTAGGATGCAAAAATTTTCTCCCATTCTGTAGGTTGTCTGTTTACTTTCATGACTGTTTCTTTGGCTGTGCAAAAGCTTTTTAGTTTGATCATGTCCCATTTATTTATTTTTGTTGCTGCTTTGATTGCCTTTGGGGACTTCTTCATAAACTCTTTGCCTAGGCCGATGTCTAGGAGAGTGTTTCCAACATTTTCCTGTAGAATTCTAATAGTTTCATACCTTAGGTTTAAGTCTGTTATCCAGCGTGAGTTGATTCTTGTGAGAGGTGAAAGGTGTGGGTCCTGCTTTAGCCTTCTACAAGTGGCTATCCAGTTTTCCCAGGTGCAAACATTTTATGTTCTTCACTGAATCCTGCCAAGACACTGAAAGAAGCTTGTTCAACTGTTCACGGAATGAGAGTGATCAGCTTTGCCTAATAGGGCCATCAAGAAAAGGCTCACAGAGGGAGGACCTTTGAGTTCCATCTTGAAACATGCCAAAGAATTTTCTAGCTGGGTCTGAGAAGGTTGGAGCCAGATGTAGGAAGTTCCTCCTACCATGCAGAAGGAACAAAAAGTAAAGACATGGAAGTCTGAAACATCTTATATGCTTCAGCAAATGTAAGAAGTTGGCTGAAGCACTTTTCATGCCTCCTCTCATGGAACCATCGCAACACTCCTAGGAAACAGGTACTATCATTATCTCCATTTTACTGATGAGGAAACAAGGCTGGAGGAGTTAAAGTAACTCCCTCAGCTTCCAAGTGGCCATGGGAGATGGTCAAGGTCTATTCACAGAAAGTGTGGGACAATTATAGTTACTGTCATCCACTGTCCAACATCACAGAACACAGCCTTTATTCTATCTGAGTGTCCATGTTGCCACGATGGGACACAAAGTCCTTTGTTGAGCTATCATTCTCAGGGCCAAGGTTCCTCACCACAGAAGCTTTTATGGCCTTTTTCTGATATACCTATATTCAGAGTATTTTTTTTTCTGGAACAAGCAGGTAACAGAGTATCTTTAAGTGCTGGTTTTCCCAGTGCCTACAGCTGACCTACTTGTATCCAGCTTCCCTAACTCAGTAGCAGCACAACAGTACCTGCCTTGGCCCTGGGTGTTTGCCCTCAATGGCTCTGTTTGTGGCATGAGGCTCAGCCACCTTCACTGCCGCAAGCCTTTCATGCTGCCCCCCCTTCCTTCTTCCTCCCAGACTAATTCTGATAACAGAGAATCTGTGGAGTTTTTCAGGATTCTCATGGTATGTTTCCACAGAAGTATTCTGTTTGGGACAGTTCCTGTCCCCGTTTGAACTAAGCAAATCTGATTTGCTCATCTCCATTCCATTTGCCAGAGCTCTCTCTCCAGCCTCTATGACATCAATGTGCTTGCTGAGGCTTTCTTTCCTCCTGCCTTCCAGAAGTTCAAGAATCCCACAGGCTAGTAGATTTTTGCTAGCTTTCATTTTTACAAACATCCATTCAACTGTCTTTAAGTGATAAACTTCAATCAAAGAGATTATATACCACCTGTGGTTTTTCTAGACACAATTCAAAATCCTTCTCTGGGACCCTAGCATCACACACCTGGAAAACACTCTAATTCATTCACCCTTCACAGAGTGTATTAGTAAAAACTTAACCAGAAAAGTAGAATCAGTAGGATATATCTATACCTATACCTATACCTATATTTATATCTATCTCTCTATATATCTTCATCTCCATCTCCATCTCTATCTGTAGAATTTCTTGCATGGAATTGGCAATTATGAGGCCTGGCTAAACCAGTCTAAACAAATCTGTATGGCAGGCAGTCAGAAAAGGAATATCGCTTTTCCATGCTACCCGCTGAAGGGGCCCATATGGCGTTGTTCTGGATTCCCGTCATAACTTAAAGGGAAACTTTTATGATGTCCAGAGCCCTTGATGTTCTGCAAATGAAGGAGGAGGATGTCCTCAAATTCCTTGCAGCAGGAACCCACTTAGGTCACACCAACCTTGACTTCCAAATGGAACAGTACATCTACAAAAGGAAAACTGATGGCATCTACATCATAACTCTGAAGAGGACCTGGGAGAAGCTTCTGTTGGCAGCTTGTGCCATTGTTGCCATTGAAAACCCTGCTGATGTCAGTGTCATATCCTCCAGGAATACTGGCCATCGAGCTGTGCTGAAGTTTGCTGCTGCCACTGGAGCCACTCCTATTGCTGGCAGCTTCACTCCTGGCACCTTCACTAACCAGATCCAGGCAGCGTTCCGGGAGCCGCGTCTTCTGGTGGTTACTGACCCCAGGGCTGACCACCAGCCTCTCACAGAGGCATCTTCTGTTAACCTGCCTACCATTGCTCTGTGTAACACAGATTCTCCTCTGAGTTATGTGGACATTGCCATCCCATGCAACAACAAAGGGGCTCACTCTGGGGGTCTGATGTGGTGTATGCTGGCCCGGGAAGTTCTCCGCATGCATGGCACCATCTCCTGTGAACACCCGTGGGAGGTCATGCCTGATCTCTACTTCTACAGAGATCCTGAAGAGATTGAAAAGGAAGAGCAAGCTGCCGCCGAGAAAGCTGTGACCAAAGAGGAGTTTCGGGGTGAATGGACAGCTCCAGCTCCTGAGTTTACTGCTACTCAGCCCGAGGTTGCAGACTGGTCTGAAGGCGTGCAGGTGCCCTCTGTGCCTATTCAGCAGTTCCCCACTGAAGACTGGAGCGCTCAGCCTGCCACGGAAGACTAGTCTGCAGCTCCCACTGCTCAGGCCACTGAATGGGTGGGAACAACCATTGAGTGGTCTTAAGTTCTTCTACAAACTCTTAAAAATGGAAATAAGGTTGATGGAAAATAAACATGAGTTTCTAAAAAAAAAAAAAGAAAGAAAAGTAATATCTTGGACAAACTGGGATTCATAGGCATGTGCTGAAGCTGAACTCCACAGGTAGAATTTCTTCTCTTTCATGGGGAAGCCTCAGACCTGTTTTTAAGGCAGACATTCCAACAGATTGAATTAGGCCAACTCAGATTAATCAGGATAATCTCTCTTGCCTGGAGTCAACTCATTATAGGTTCTAATCATATTTATTATATAAATTCCCTTTACAGTAATAACTAGATTAGTGTTTGATTGAATAACTAGAAACTGTAACCTAGCCAAAGTGACACATCAAAAAAAACCCCATCACAAATAACATGAGCCCAATTCCCAGAGAATTGTGTGCAAGTAGTTGAACCCTAGCTAAAATTCTTAATTTACCCACACAGTCTGCTATGGACTTCCCTTCCAGCCAAAAGGAAGGCCCTGATTTTTTAAAAAATTCACTGTTTCTATGACCTAACTTGTGGACCGGCTTCAAAGACACTCCCTCTCCTGATGCTTCTCAAGAGATGATGCAGTTACACCTTAGACAAATCACACAAAGTTGGGTAGTGTTCTTCAACTATATCTATAAAGAAATCTATGCATCTACCCAGATGCACATTTTTGATAAGCAAAATACCCTATGTACTTCTTTAATGTTCTTTGAAATTTCAAAATAAATCAAATATCAAGAAAAATAAAACAACTAACCAACCCAAATCAAAGGAATTGCCATTTGTATTAGTCTTTTACTTGTTCTATAATAAATTACCACAAATTTAGTGGATCAAAACAACACAGATGTATTATCTTTAAGTTCTATAGTTCAATCTGATACATGTCTCACTTGGCTAAAACCAATGTGTTGACTGGGCTGCGTTCCTTTCTGGAGGCTATAGAGAAGAATCCATTTTCTTGCCTTTTCCAGCTTTTAGAGGTGGTCTGCATTCCTTGACTCATGGCCCACTTTCATTTGCAAAGCCAGCAACGGCCAGTTGAGTCTTTCTCACATCACATGACTCTGACATTGACTCTTCTGCTTCCCTCTTCCACTTTCAAGAAATCTTGTGATTGTATTGGGCCTTCCCAGATTATCCAGGATGGTCTATTTTAAAATCAGCTGATTAGCAACCATAATTCCATCTGCAACCTTAATTCCCCTTTTCCATGTAACATAATTTATTCACAGGTTTCAGGGATTAGGACATGGACATCTTTGAGGGAGGCATTATTCTGCCTACCGCACCATTTTGGAGTGTTTTTCCCATATAACAGCTCACCCAGAGCATTTGGTATGCTCTTTTCTTTCTTTCTTTCTTTTCCCTTTGATATGCTCTCTTGAGAGCAGCAACCTTTGATTTCCCTCTCATATACATCCAGTGCCCAAACATGGCACCTCTCCAAGTGCCAAGTATCAATAATAAAGTAATCTCAAAAACATTCTTCTTAGTGGTGCCTGAAAGACCTTCACAGCCTGTGAGACACAAGTCTGTTTTCCAAGGGACCAGTCTAGTAGTTTAGCAGCTGAGCAGGTATGGGAAGAAAAATGATTTTCTTAGAATATTTCAACCCAATTAGGCTTCTAAAATGTAACCTGTGTTTCCCAGGACACCAGCATAGAGGTAAAAATAGGGTCATAGTAATAAACTCGAATCAGTACTTCTCTGACTGAACCTCCATCAGCTTTGATGATGCCTCAGATCCCCTCCAAGTGCCCCTGAGGACTTCTGGATATACCTCAGGGATTTCTCACATGTCCTTGGAAGAACAGTTCTTTTCAGTTCTAGTTCCCACTCACTGTGGTTATCCATGTCTCTCGATGCCAACAACTACTGCTGCTATACCAAAGACTGTGTCAGGGGCACGGTCTCCCATGACTGCAGTGGTCATTTAGCACACTGCCCCACAGCTGAAGAAATAAATGCCAATATCGAATTCTGTCATCGATCTCACAGTACAAATGTGAGCACTGTACTCTTAAGTACAAATATAGAAGATGGTTATTTTTTTTATTTCAGCATATTATGGGGGTACAAATATTTAGGTTACATATGTTGCCCTTGCTCCCCTCCCCGAGTCAGAGCTTCAAGCGTGTCCATCTCGTGTCCATCGCCTAGATGATGCGCATCTCACTCATTATGTATGTATATACCCAACCCCTCCCTTCCCCCTCCCACCTTCCCGACACCTGATAAATGTTATTCCTATATGTATTTAACCTTTAGGATTGAAGGATTTTTCTGCCTGCCTTTCTAAATGTCTTAGGAATTTGCTGGTCTGGGGCTTAAAGGGAGAGGACAGTGCTGCACAGACACAGCAAAGCCATGGGGAGAAGTCTCAGGTATTCACGGTACTCACAGCTGAGTTATAGGGCACACAATCTTCCATAGACAATGGAATGACAACATGAACAATTCTGATGGTCAGGGAAGACCAAGAACTTAATGTTAGTGCCCAGGAAAGCATGTGAATGTGGAATGGATTCAAAGTTCATTATTTTAAGAAATTTAGCCAGCACTAGTCACAATAGCCAAGAGGTGGAAGCAACCCACATTTGCACTGACGGATGAATGGATAAACAAAATGCACTACATATATGTAGTGGAAGTTCATGTAGTCTTAAAAAGGAAGGAAATCCTGTCACATGACACAGCATGGATAAACCTTGAGGACATTATGCTAAGTGAAATAAGCCAGTCACAGAAAACCAAATACTGTATGATTCCACATGCATGAGGTATCTAAAGTAGTGAAATTCATAGAAACAGAAAATAGAAGTTTTATTAGTACTGAGAGCAGACAACAGGCCCCAGAAAGCCCTGAGCAGTCCCACCACAGCTGCCAGCCTAGTTACTATCACTCCCTGGGAGAAGCCACAGCTGCCATAGCTGGCCCCAGTCACCATAACCACAACCACGAACAGCCAGGCAGAGACACAGCAGCCATTCCCTGGCCCCTACCCCGCTGCCCCTGCTCTCAGCGCTGCTGACACCAAGCCCCAGGCAGTGGCAGGGAGCAGGGAGCAGTGGGTCTGGGTGGTCTCACATTGGCATCGCCTGCTGGCAGGGACAAGAAGGTCATGGCAATGAAGGTTTTGGGAACAGTAAAATGGTTCAATGTAAGAAATGGATATGGTTTCATCAACAGGAATGACACCAAGGAAGATGTATTTGTACACCCGACTGCCATGAAGAAGAATAACCCCACAAAGCACCTTCACAGTGTAGGAGATGGAGAGACTATGGAGTTTGATGTTGTTGAAGGAGTAAAGGGTGCAGAGGCAGCAGATGTCACAGGCCCTGGTGGAGTTCCATTTCAAAGCAGTGAATATGCAGCAGACTATAACCATTATAGATGCTACCCATGTTGCAGGGGTCCTCCATGCAATTGCCAGCAGAACTGCCAGAATAGTGAGAGTAGGGAAGAGAAGGAGGGATCAGAGAGCACTCTGAAGGCCAGGCCCAACAATACCCACCCACCCTACTGCAGGCGAAGGTTCCCACCATATTGCATGGGAGACCCTATGGACACGGACCACAGTATTCCAACCCTCCTTTGCAGGGAGAAGTGATAGAGGGTGCTGACAACCAGGGCACAGGAGAACAAGATAACCTATAAGACAGAATATGTGTTGGGGCATAGACCACAATTTTGCAGGGGCCCTCCTCGCCAAAGTCAGCCTAGAGAGTATGGCAATGAAGAGAATAAATGTTGGTACCCCCGCAACTTGAATAACCCATGCAGATGCCCAGAAAATCCTAAACCACAAGGTGGCAAAAAGACAAAAGCTGCTATCAACCAGCTCAGAATTCCTCCTTTCCAGAGGCTGAGCAGGGTGGGCCTGTGTAAATGCCAGCTTACCATCTCTACTATCATTTGATTCAATCATCCAACAACAAGAAATGAATATGGCGCCGGGCACGGTGGCTCACACCTGTAATCCTAGCTCTCTGGGAGGCCAAGGTGGGCGGATCGTTTGAGCTCAGGAGTTCGAGACCATCCTGAGCAAGAGCGAGACCCCATCTCTACTATAAATAGAAAGAAATTAATTGGCCAACTAATATATATAGAGAAAAAATTAGCCGGGCATGGTGGCACATGCCTGTAGTCCCAGCTACTTGGGAGGCTGAGGCAGCAGGATTGCTTGAGCCCAGGAGTTTGAGGTTGCTGTGAGCTAGGCTGATGCCATGGCACTCACTCTAGCCTGGGCAACAAAGTGAGACTCTGTCTCAAAAAAAAAAATAAAATGAATATGAAATTCCAGCAATAATAAATGAATAAAAGATTGGAACTAAAGCCCTTAAGTGCTTGATTTTTGTCCAGTGACAAGATAACCAGAACTATCTAAATTTAAAGGCTTCTGAACAGCAAAGGAAATAATCAACAGAGTAAATAAATAACATACAGAATAGCAAAAAATATTCACAAGCTATACATCCAGTAAAGGGTTAATATCGAGAATGTATAAAAATTCAAACAAATCAGCAAGAAAAAAAACAGCCCCATTAAAAAGTTGGCAAAAGGCCGGGCATGGTGGCTCACGCCTGTAATCCTAGCACTCTGGGAGGCTGAGGCGGGAGGATCACTTGAGATCAGGAGTATGAGACCAGCCTGAACAAGAGTGAGATCCCATCTCTACTAAAAAAATAGAAAGAAATTAATTGGCCAACTAAAAACATATAGAAAAATTAGCCGGGTATGGTGGCGCATGCCTGTAGTCCCAGCTACTCGGGAGGCTGAGGCAGGATTGCTTGAGCCCAGGAGTTTGAGGTTGCTGTGAGCTAGGCTGACGCCATGGCACTCTAGTCCCAGCAACAAAGTGAGACTCTGTCTCAAAAAAAAAAAAAAGTTGGCAAAAGACATGAACAGAAGTTTTCAAAAGAAGATAGACAAATGGCCAACAAACATGAAAAAGTGTTCAACTTTGCTAATCATCAGTAAAATGAAAATTAAAACAGCAATGAGATATCACCTTATTCCTGTCAGAATGGCCATCACTAAAAAGTCAAAACACAAAAGATGCTGGCATGGATGCAGAAAGAATGGAATGCTTATACGTTATTGGTGGGAATGTAAACTAGTACAACCTCTATGGAAAACAGTATGAAGATTCATTCGTCAAAGAAATAGAGTTACCTTTTGATCTAGCCATCCCGCTACTTGGTATATACTGAAAGGAAAAGAAGGCATTTTATGAAAAAGACACCTGCACTTGAATGTTTATTGCAGCACAATTCATAATTGCAAAGATGTGGGAACAACCAAAGTGCCCAACAATTCATGAGAGGATTAAGAAAATGTGATACACACACACACACACACACCATGGTGTACTTACTCAGCCATAAAAAGGAATCAAATAATGTTGTTTGTAGCAACTTGGATGAAATTGGAGACCATATCCTAAGTGAAGTATCTCAGGAATGGAAAACCAAACACCACATGTACTCTGTAATAACTGGGAACTAAATGATGGTTGCACACAAGCACAAAGAGATGTAAAGGTCATTGGAATCCAAGAAGGGGGTGGTGAGGGGTTTTTAACTTACCTATCAGATACAATGAACATTATTCTGGTAATGAGCACACTAAAAGCCCCAACTTAAGCATTATACAAGGTATACATGTAACAAAAACATTTGTAGCCCCTTAATATTTTTAAATAAAAAATAAATAAATGATACAAAAGACAAAGAAGGCCGGGCGCGGTGGCTCACACCTGTAATCCTAGCAAGCACTCTGGCAGGCCGAGGCAGGCAGATTGCTCGAGGTCAGGAGTTCGAAACCAGCCTGAGCCAAGAGTCAGACCCCCGTCTCTACTATAAACAGAAATAAATTAATTGGCCAACTAATATATATAGAAAAAATTAGCCAAGCATGGTGGTGCATGCCTGTAGTCCCAGCTACTTGGGAGGCTGAGGCAGCAGGATTGCTTGAGCCCAGGAGTTTGAGGTTGCTGTGAGCTAGGCTGACGCCATGACACTCACTCTAGCCTGAGCAACAAAGTGAGAATCTGTCTCAAAAAGAAAACAAAAAAACAAAAACAAAAGACAAAGAAAAAAATAAAAGGTGAATGTCAGAGAAAGTTCTTCCTGCTGACCTAGAAAAAAGCAGATAGCCCTACTGTGAATGCCTATGGGGCCGTGTGGTAAGGAACTGTGGGTGGCATCTAGGAGTTGAGAGTGACCCCTAGATGACAAGCCAGCGAAAATACAGGGATCTCAGTCCTGCAACCACAAGGAAATGAATTTTTTCAACAACCAGGAAGCTTGGAAGAAGATTCTGAGCCACATATGAAAACTGGAGCCTTGGTCAACAACTTGACTTCAGCCAGGGTTAGGCCCAGAGCACAGCACCCAGCTAACCTGTTCCCAGACTCCTGACCCTTGGTCTTCTTATCCTTGGCATGCCCCTTTTCTTACCAAGACCCCAGCTGAGAAATGATACCCTTAATGTAAGACATTTAAAGGGCTTTGCAATAATGAATCAGTTTTCACAAATCTCTTCTAGGACCCATAGAAACCAGAAGTCTTTCACTTCTGCCAGTTTTGGGGAAGTGGTCAAGTGATAAGGAAATAAGTTTTTTCCCAGAGTAGCACTTAGTCCCCCACCACACCCCTTGGAAACTAGTGGCCCTACATAATTTGTAGAGGCCTGGATAAATTATTCTTGTTAAGGAATCATTGTTCCTCATCTTTACTCAGGGGCGGTAGCAATTTCAGCAGCCACTTCCATGTTATTCTAATAACCTGACACAGACATCAAGGGACACAATAACTTAAGCAGTCCCTGTCCCAAATCACACCCTGCTTTGTGTGCTGAAATCTAGAAGGAACAGCTAAGATTGCTTGAGATTTATCTCTAATTCTTAAAACCTCACAAGACAGGTGAAGGCTTTTTCTTCTGCTGATAAACAGCAATAGGTAGGTAGTAATAACCTTTCCCAGCTAATCTCATGAGCACAAGAACCGCTGCCTTCTTTCCCAGCAGAATAATGCATCCTGCATTCATGGATTCTGTATCATTCTGGCCATTAAAGGCATATATTTATATATTAAAGGCCCAGGAACATTCAAATCTTGCCAGCCTTCTTTTTTATTTCCACAATCAGAGATATGCATGGACTCGAACTTAAGAAATGTTCATAGCAGTTCTGTATCATAAATCATTCGTCTATAGCAAATCATGTCAGGGACTCAGAGAATAAGTAGTGGGGACAAGATTTAACCCCAGTTCTGTAGGAACTTGAGATTAGGTAAATGCTATGGTCTGAATGTTTGTGCCCCCCAAAATTCATAGGATGAAATCCTAACCCCTAATGTGATGATATTAGGAGATGAGGCCTTTGGGAGGTGATTTGGTCACAAGGGCAGAGCCCTCATGAATGGGATTAGTGCCCATATAGAAAAGACATAGGGCCAGGTGTGGTGGCTCACACCTGTAATTTCAGCACTTTTGAGGCTGAGGTGGAAGGGTCACTTGAGGCCAGAAGTTCGAGACCAGCTTGGGCAACATAGCCAGACTCCATCTCTATAAAAAAAGAGAAATTAAGGTTGGGCATGGTGGCTCACACCTATAATCTTAGCACTCTGGGAGGTCGACGCGGGTGGATCATTTGAGCTCTGGAGTTCGAGACCAGCCTGAGCAAGAGTGAGACCCTGTCTCTACTAAAAATAGAAAGAAATTAGCTGGACAACTAAAAAAAAATTATATATATATATATAATAGCTGAAGGCTGGGTGTGGTGGCTCACGTCTGTAAGTCTGGGAGGCTGAAGCGGGTGGATCGCTCAAGGTCAGGAGTTTGAAACCAGCCTGAGCAAGAGTGAGACCCCGCTTCTACTAAAAACATAAAGAAATTAATTGGACAACTAAAAACAAATATATATATATATATATATATATATATATATAAATTATCCGGGCATGGTGGCGCATGCCTGTAGTCCCAGGTACTCGGGAGGCTGAGGCAGGAGGATCGCCTGAGCTCAGGAGTTGGAGGTTGCTGTGAGGTAGACTGATGCCACGGCACTCTAGCCCAGGCAACAGAGTGAGACTGTGTCTCAAAAAAAAAAAAAAATTAGCTGGGCATAGTGGCACATGCCTGTAGTCCCAGCTACTTGGGAAGCTGAGTCAGTAGGATCGCTTGAGTCCAGAAGTTTGAGGTTGCTGTGAGCTAGGCTGACACCATGGCACTCTAGCCTGGGCAACAGAGTGAGACTCTGTCTCAAGAAAAATATTAAAAATTAGCCAGGCATGGTGGCAAATACCTATAGTCCTAGCTACTCTGAAGGTTGAGGCAGGAAGATCACTTGAGCTCAGGAGTTCAAGGTTACAGTGAGTGGACATGGCACTGCACTCCAGCCGGGGTGGCAGAGTAAGACAAGAAAGACAAGAAAGGAAAGAAAGGGAGAAAGAAAGAGCCAACCAGTCTGTGGCAATTTGTTATAGTAGCCTGAACTGACTAAGACAGTAAGAAAGCAAGTCATTGATTTAGGTACAGGAACTTGATACAGGGGCCCTGTTATGGGCATTAGGCATAAGCCAGAGGCTTAGTCCCAGAAATAAAGCATGAGCTGGGCCTCTGGTACCAGAGGGAGATCTGTCACAGGGTGCAATTGACAAGAATAGGGCAGAAATAGGGCATGGACTAAGAGTCAGGCAATCTGGCTATTAACCTTGGCTATCCTACTCAATAGTTATGGCTTTGTGCACATCATTGTGAGCCTTATATAGTTCATTGGTAGAATAAACAAGTTTCCTTATGTCAGTGGATTTCAGCCTCTGGAGCCCAAATCTACCACAGAGCCATGCTTCTCACACTCCACTGTGCACTTGAATCACTGGGGTGGGGGGAGGACTCTTGTTAAAACACAAGTCCTGGTTTATTATAGTAGGTCCATGGTGGGGCCCTTAGAGTCTACATTTTTCACAAGCTTGTGGGTGACAATGTGCTGCTGGTCCCTGGACCACACTTTGAGTAGCAAGCAAACATACAGGACCACAGAAGTGGCTCAGGGGCTCTCTCTACTGGTGGGGACCAAAGGCCAGAAGTCACCACCCTTTCCACAGCTTCAGCAGGAACAGCTTGCCCTAAATTTGTTTTATATATTAGGTTGCACCTAAGATTTTATTTGAAAAATAAAAAGAATCCTTTTGTTTAAATAAAAAGGGACTCGAAAAACCATTAGATTACAGCTCTTTACTGGGGAAACATTTCAAACTTTTTTAATATGGAAAATTTCAAACATACACCAAATTTAAAAGAAAAGTATAATAAACTCCCATGTACCCATTACCCAGTTTCAGCAAGTACCACCATTTTGTAAATCTTATTTCAAATCCTACTGATAAGAACTTAAAAACAAAAAAAATGAAGCATAAAAATTATCTTTGGGCTCTGAAGTGCTGAGATTCAAAATTCTTCTCACTACAAACAAGCCTGGCTCTATAGACTCACTAGCTGGGCTGAATGTACCAGTGGGGAATAAGTGGGCTGGGTTTGGGAAGTTATAAGAAAGCAGGGACAGGAAACAGCACAAAGCATCACAAGGCCTCCTTCTCCCTGGCAGGAGTAAAGGCAAAGTTACAGGAAGGAAACAAGTGGGGGCAGGAATGTGGCTGAGTTCTTCTCCTTAAGTTTTCCTCCCAGAGGAAATTGTGAGAGAGACAGTACCAAGAGGCTTGCTCCAGTAGCTGCAGGAAACCAAAGGTTCAGGGATACAAGTACATTGGAGGTTTCCAGCACAGCAGGGGCCAGGAGAGAAAGACTGTGAGCTTCAGGGAGGCTCACTGTTGATTTAAGTTGCAGTATAACCAAAGTCAGAGAATAGCTGTCTTTTCCAAAACCAGAAAAAATGTCGATGGGTAGAATGCCCCCTATATTGTTTTCTTTTTTCTCTCCCTTTCTTTTTCTTAAACCTTCAGTGTCTGCTACTCTTATCTGCAGCTGAGGCCTGGCAGGTGAGAAATAGATAAACAAGGCACAGACAAGACAGGATGAATGTCAGTTGTTTCCACAGACAAGAGCACTTGCAGTGCTGCTTTTGTTCTCATATTACCACAGCAGTTTCCATGTATGGGAAAGGCACCTATACAGGCATGGCCATGTTTAATCTCCACAGCAGCCTGCAGGATGGGTGTTAAACATTCTGATTTCACCAGTCATGAATTTGAGGCTCAGAGAGGTTGAGTGATACTCCCACAATCTCTTGCTGAGTGGCAGAGCTGCTATATTAAATGATAATGCTTGTGCTCTTGATCACTGACACAGTGCTACCTTTTTGACATCCCTGAGACTAAGCATGAATAGCCACAAATAAAGCTAAGAGCTAATAAAGACTTGTACTTATTTACTGATCTCTTCCATGCTAAATGTTTATTTCTTCATGTGCATTATTTCGCTGATGATTTAATGAATTACGAATCATTTTGCAAATAAAGTGAAGCCCAGAGACTGTGGGGACCTGGCCAAAGTCACCCAGCTCATAACCTGAAGAGCCAGGATTCAAACCCAGCTGGTTTCCCGCTCCAAAGCCTGCTCAAACCGCACTGCGTCTAGTTTAAAACATGGGGTTGACCCTCTCTCAGTATTTGCTGGTTTTCTGAAAGCTCCCTGCGACTTACCTGGGCGTTGGGCTCTCCAGCCCTGTTTGCAAATCACTGTTGTACCGTGTGGAGGGATCAAAAGCACACAACCGGCGCGTAGGTTCTTATTTGCTTAAGCTCTTGCACCTCGTATAACTATTGAAACCTATTTATCTCGTCTTTATGGCTTATTCAATTACAGAAAGCCGATTCTGCCACAGTTGTGTGGTGGAAATACTCCTTTCTCCAGCTCGTCTGGCTTGCGCCAATGAGAATAGCGCCGTCTCGTGGCAACTCCCTTGAACTACATCCATCCCGAAGCCCTCGGGGAGGGCGTTGCTGAGGCCTTCAGCAAGAGACAGTCACTGCTGCAGTGCAGGCTTTGATAAGGGGAAGAGAAGAAAGTCCACGAGGTCGTGGGGCGCAGGAAGGGCGTGAGACAAGCGGGTGTCAGTGTGAGACTGCAGAGCCTCAGCTTTAACCATTTCGCTCTGACTCCCAGGGGGATGCAGTCTGACATTTTATTAAATTTGACATCAGGAAAAAGCGAACCCAGCGGTGCAACCTGGAACTGCAGTCATTCCCAGGCCACGTGTTATGTGGCGAGTTGCCATCACCTTGCAAAGTCGCAAAGTGAGAAAGTAAGAAATGGAAGAGACGTGAACCTGCGGGATTCAAACATTGGCAGGCACTGTGGACGCTGCTTCCTCCTCATGCGCTGGGCAGACAGGGAGACAGGTGCAGAGGGGCACAGTGACATTCCTGCATTCCCGGAGCTGGGGAGCTGAACCTCCAAGCCTGCCTTTGAGCTCCCAGGCCGGCCTCTGCCCTCTGCACTCCCACGGGCAAAAGCCTGTAAAAGAGGGAAGTAGGGAAAGACGCATGGGAAACACTACGGAGGGTCTGGGGCAAGGCTTTGCCTCACATCTGAATAAAAACCGCTTTAACCAGTGCTCAGATTTGCCATGGTTTCGCCTGGAAAGGCCTTTAGAAAAGAGCTTCCAGAAAAATTGCACAAGTGCAATTTCAGAATCTCAGCTGGAGGAATTGCCTTCCAGCTGTGTCTGCTGCATCCACCAGGATTCTTGTTGCGGCTGCCCTGACATTTCTTTTTAACATGCCTGATGTGAAAAAAGAGATCTTTGGGTACCGGTCTCTGGGAACCGGAAGGCCATCTTGCAGCTCTGCTGGTCTGGTCCAGCTTTTCTGATTTAACCTTTGCCCTGGAGGTAGGGATAGCGCCCATACCCCAGACTACTTCCTTGGTAAGGGAGGGGGTGAATTCCCACTGGCTGAGCCCTCGCACACACTCTGGCACCCGCTCTGCACTCACGTGCTCCCTGTGAGCGCCTCCTCTGACTGCCCACTGGGGAATCTGTGCCCAGGGCCTACCGCAGGGTCAGACGTGAGAGGGGCCGGGGAATAGGACATGAATCCATTTTCAGGGTGTCCTGAAAGCCATTCCTGCAGCACGAAGCCCTTCTGACTCTTACCAGTGCTGGGGGTGTGTGTGGCCTGAATTGGCGTGTGTGGGGCGGGGGGGG